>PITA01027294.1:0-21155 GCA_004023965.1 Spilogale gracilis | reverse complement strand
TTCATTTTCGCTTTTGTCTCCTTTGTCTTTGGAGACGTGTCTTGAAAGAAGTTGCTGTGGCCGATGTCAAAGAGGTTACTGCCAATGTTCTCTTCCAGGATTTTGATGGATTCCTGCCTCACGTTGAGGTCTTTCATCCATTTCGAGTTTGCCTTTGTGTGTGGTGTAAGCGAATGGTCTAGTTTCATTCTTCTATATGGCATAAAAACAGAGAAACAGACCAATGGAACAGAGTGGTGAGCCCACATATGGACCCACAAATCTATGGTCAAATCATCTTTGACAAAGCAGGAAAAAATATCCAGTGGAAAAAGGACAGTCTCTTCAATAAATGGTGCTGGGAAAATTGGACAGCTACATATGGAGTATCTGTTTCTTAATAATATAGTAAGCAGCGGGACGCCTGGGTGGCTCAGTGGGTTAAGCATCTGCCTTTGGCTCAGGTCATGATTCCAGGGTCCTGGGATCAAGCACCGCATCTGGCTCCTTCCTCAGCAGGGAGGCTGCTTCTCCCTCTGCCTACTTCTCCCTCTGCTTATGCTCTCTCTCTCTCTGTCAAATAAATAAATAAAATCTTATTTAAAAAAATAATGCAATTAAGTAGTCATTATCATGTATTATTTAGTAATTGATTTATGATTATTATTATTGATGGTTGTAATTATAGCATAGAGACACAAAATCCCTTAAAGGTAATGATATGTAAGTAGCCCAGCCAGGTCAGACTCTGGAGTTCAGGTGGCCTGCCTGAGCTTGCATCTAGAATCATCACGTCTATGGGCTCAACCATTCCTGAGGATGTGCTGCTGGGTAGAAGGGCATTAGATTGTCACCAACACTCCCAACTTCCCTCCTATTACCTTGGAGTCACTATGCCATTTTTACAATGCAGTATCCCAGCTTGCCATATGAATTTTAGCTCAATTAATTTTGTTTACCCAAAGTAGTCAGAAATGGGCAGGTAGTCAATGAGAGGCACTGATAAAGGTTAGTTGATGTGCTGTAAAAAGAACAGAAACTTCTGTTGCCTGGAAGTTTCCCAAAATGAATAGGGACTTTTTTCTCTTTCAGTGTTAGTAGATAACATAATAAGCACGTATAATGTATTTACAATACCCTTTATCACAGTGTTATTTATTATGGTAAGGCATAAACATAACATTGACTCCTAGAGAGCCATTAAAAATTTTAGAAGGCTAATTTTAAGAGCTGGGGAAATGTGCACTGGAGAGTAAGTTTTTATAAAAGGTTAGAAAAAACTATGTACTCTGATCCCTAACTTGGTAAATACTGTGTGTGTTTATTAAAAACAAACAAAAAAGCCACATGAGATGTTGCAACAGAAATATTAACAGATTATTTCTGGGTATGGGATTATTGATTATTTTAATTTTCCCCTTTATGCTTCTTTACATTTTCAATACTTTCACGGTGAGCTCATATATCTTTGGAAATCTGAGGGCAGAAGTTAGTTTTTATTAATAAGAATTGTCAGATTTTTTTTTTTCTGCTCTGAGGCTTTTCAGTCCACTGAACTGTTTTACTCTGAATATGGCTTAGTTTTCAATCAGGGCATTTTTTTCTTCTTTTCTTTTAAGTACCAACTTGGAAATAATATGCTTTGTTGATTTTGTGAACTTATCTTTTTTATTGTAGTACTGAGGACAGGCCAGACACATTTGTTACAAGATTGATTTGTTAGTCTGAAAACCAATAACAGATAATGAGAAAGAATCTCCAATTACATAACCTTTCTTTTAAACCCATTTACTTCCCTGTTGAAAAGCAATTTTCAACTCTGCCTGAGATTATTGTCTTTAAGCCAACTCTAAATCTTTTATAAAAAGAAATCAACATCCTTCCTCTCCTGTCTTATTTTATAATTGGAACTGTACCACTCAATGTCCGTTAAATGTGCAGTTGATAAATCTAATGCCTAACTTAAAAAAAAGACTGTCTACAAAATTAATTGAATCAAAGAAAAATAGATATAGTAGATACGATAAAAAAATTTTTGACTTTCTTCCCTACTTTTATTTATTTATTTTTTTAAGATTTTATTTATTTGACAGAGAGAAACACAGCCAGAGAGGGAACACAAGCAGGGGGAGCGAGAGAGGGAGAAGCAGGCTTCCTGCCGAGCAGGGAGCCCGATGTGGGACTCGATCCCCTGTCTCCGGGATCATGACCTGAGCCAAAGGCAGTCGCTCAACCAACTGAGCCACCCAGGCGCACCTCTTCCCTACTTTTAATTTGAAGTAACTTTTCAAAAGCAATATTGTGATATTTATTAGAAAAAAATCTGAACAGTGCATATGTTAAACCAGGTTGTATCCATGAAAAGACTTGAGTTTTTTTCTCTGGATGATTTTTTCAAATATCATTTTGATATTTTTTTTAAACACTGTCATATATACAGTAGAAAAAAGTTAAAATGTGCAGTCTACAAACACTATTATTAGTTTTATGTGTATTGGATAGAAAGGTATTTCGTTGTTCCCAACATGATGTTTTTTTTAACCTAAATTTACCATGAAAAAAATGTCAATGCCAGCACATATAAATTTCCCTCACTTTGTCTATATTTTTGCAAGAATTCCTGTCAGATAAAATCCTACAAGTGGGATTGCTAGGACAAAGGATGTACTGTGTAAGTTTTGGGTTGCCTTCCCAGAGAGCTTATGCCCGTTTCACCAGCATTCACAGAGAATGAGAATGAAAAGTAATGTTTCAGAAGCAGAAATACACAGCAGGACATACCAAAGGTTTACCTTGGTTCAAAAACAAACACACAAATGCTAAGTTACCATTAAAATGTAAATCAAGTACTATGCTCTATTTTTCATTGAAGTCAGATTTCTGTAAGGTATAATCCTGCTGTTAAACAATAAAAATCGAACTAAATTAAAGATCTTAGTAGCTTTATTCAGTGACTAATTTATGAATCAGACAATGTCCCATCTAGCAAGTAGAGTTGTACAAAATGGATGTTTTTTTATAGGGAGGTGGTGAGGCAGGAGGTTATTAATAAAAGAAACGAAGGATTGTTTCCCGTCAGATCACCTTCCCTTGGGGGAGGGAGTGGAGCACCTAGTAAGACTACAGAGGCTAGAGAGACTCTACTTGACAGAGGACCTCATGGGTGCTGAGCAGAAAATTCCAGATTGATTGGCCTAAAATCCTACTGCCAGAGAGGTCAACACTGCAATTAAACTCTGGTTTACCGTCCTGAGGAGCAAATGACTCCCCACAGGGCCTGTGGCCTTTTTTTTTTTTTTTTTTTTTTTTTTTTAATACGGATGCAGACGCATTAGGAAATCAGGGACTCCATCTTCCCTGCAAAAAATCCTTCAAAATGCTGAGGGTAACAGGACTGACCTTTGGAGTCAAAGCTGAATTGTAGTTCCATCCCCATCTCAGTTGCAGAGTGTTTTTAGACACAGGTGTGGCCCATGAAGAAACCATGTGGGTAGTGATCCCAGGGTCCTAGGATTAAGTCCCACATCAGGTTCTGGTCTGCTTGTGCTCTCTCTCTGTCTCTCTCTCTCAAATAAATAAAATCTTTTAAAAAAAAGTGTGGAATTTGTGGGACAGAAAATTATGTCCCAAGATTTCTGGGATGTTTCTTTGTAGGGCATGATTAAAAAAAGGAAGAAAAAAAAGAAAAAGAAAACAACCCTGAGTATTTAGGCTTTAAGGAAATCTACACCAAAGGTCTATGTTATGTTTCAAGATTTCTAACATCAGTTTTGTCTGTCCTTTGAGTGTGATGTCATTCTTATCCTGAGACATGTGGGCTGTGGCATTTATTAGGTCTGCAATGACCAGCCTTCTTTTTTCTTTTTTCATTCGGTTTTTTTAGGTCTCCTTTATGGCTGTTTTTCACCATTCACTAGACTGTTCATTATAACAGCATGTGATTCCTATCTCAAGATAAATTGCAGTTTATAATATATTATCTTAGGTTATTTATATCTTTTATTACATTATTTCTTCTCTTGCATATTAGATAAGTGATTTCACAAGATTTAAAAGTTACTTTTATTTTCATCATAGAGTGTTGTACTTTGAAATCATGTTTCAGAGTTGGTTACTTCTGGAAAGACCTCCCCTATAAGGCTAATTCCACTGTACATAAAATACCAGTATCCAGAAGTTGCAGTCTCCCTGTCATGAGACCACATCTGAGTAAATTTTCAGGAAATCCAGTACTTTCTAAACTATTCAGAAAGAGAGTGAGACCACATACACCATGAAGATTTGAGGACTTGCCATATTTTAATTATTTTCAAATAAGAGCTTAGAGAGAACCAAATATAATTTGGTAGTCCTTGCTTTCCACTGAAGTTGATTTTGGGTAGTTTGGTCCAAAAAAATGGGAAAAAAATGGTTACAATAAATCATTGTACCCTTTACTCATCCATTAACCTTTTAGAATCAAAGAGAAAGAATAATTTGGATACTATAGTTTTTATACAGAAAACAAAACAGGGGGTTCTCACTGGAATACATTTAAAATAGGATCAGGCTTGTGTCAGTTGAGAGCAGTATTATTCGAACTTCACAGTTTTCTCCTCATGATTTTTTGTTAGATTATCACTGAGAGCATTCCTGCAAAAGGGGAACAACTTAATTAAACAGCTACTGTTACCAAGAATTTTTCTTGAGCTGTGCTTCAGAGGTGGTGGGTGGGCTGCATGGGAGAGGATGGGGTGAGGGAAGAACGTCAGAGCCCAGATCACCAATAAAGATGCCCTGTCAGCAGAGTGGTCTCAGAACTCAGAGCTCCCAGTTTCCATTCTTCTCTCCCACACTGTTACTGGTTTATTAAATTGGGCAGAATACATAGGCCTCGTTTTGGGATCAGAAGATATGGTCTTCATACTTACCAGGGGAATGTAGACTGCTGTGCACAGAAGATACACACTGAAGAGAAGGCTAGAGAAGATTTAGAGTTTAAGAGAGAAGGGAAGTTGTATGGGCTTGTTTTGAAGGGTAAGGGAAACCAAACACTTGGGTAGGCAAAGAAGAGTCTGCAGTGAGAAAGGGACTGATTTTGGAGACAACCACTGAGGCAATTTGAATAGACTTAATCACAAACCTAAGTGGGCCTTGGGGAGAAGGAGGCATACAGCTTTCTCAGAGAAGGAGGAGAAAATGGAAAACATAGAGGCATTTAACCTAATGGAAGGAGTCCCTGACATTTCTCAGTTATCACGGTGTAGTAACCGGTTGTGTGGTAAGCGTCAGACACGGTAGCTACGCTTGTGGGGAGCACAGCACCTCGTTTAAACTTGTCAGTCACTATGTTGTATTCCCGAAACAAACATAATGTTGTTTCACTCAATCAAAACAATTTTTTTAAAGATTTTATTTATTTATTTCACAGAGAGAGAGATCACAAATAGGCAGAGAGGCAGGCAGAGAAAGGGGGAAGCAGGCTCCCTGCTGAGCAGAGAGCCAGACGTGGGACTCGATCCCAGGACCCTGAGATCATGACCTGAGCTGAAGGCAGAGGCTTAACCCTCTGAGCCACCCAGGTGCCCCTCAATCAAAACAATTTAAAAAAAATAAATGATCAAACAAATGTAAGGAAAATAAAGGTGGGTTTGGGAGTATGAAAAGAATAGAAAGACTGTATTGCAGAGGTAAGGAAGATAGTGAGTTATTTAGAAAAAAAATAAATCTATGTCAAGTCTGAAGCTGCCCTGAGGGCCCAGCTGAAGTTAGATAATGCAGATTAGCAAGCGTCCCATCACTAAGTAGCACAGTGTTAGTGTCATCATGGAGCAGCCCAGAAAGCCAAGGATGGATGATTGAGTTTAGGGTAGAAGATTGGGAAGTACGTGTGACAGAAAGTCAAGGAGACTTGGGATGGCATCTGGGGTGTTGTGAGCACCATGTTAAAATGCTGACCATGCACCCAAATCAAAACCAAGGAACTGGAAGTCTGCCAAGGACGGAAAAGTTTTAGTACAAGGAGTGGAAGGGAAATGACAGACATACTCAAGGCCGAAGATTTTGGAGTTCAGTACTACAGACATGGAGCACTTCGGAGTGATGATCCCGAGGTTGTTTGTAGTAGGGATTTAAAAAAAGAGTCTAGGATGCCGATGTCTGAGTGTTGATGAAGTCTTCCTTATGAACTCTATGGTTGTCCCGTGTCCAAGCCAGGTGACAGTCGGCAGTGAGGAATGCCATGCCATCAGAAGGGCTTTATTCTGCCAAAGGGTCAGCAAGAATGCTTTAAGAAATCAGGAATGTGAGAGAGATCATGAGGAAGTTGAATGTGGTCCCCTCATGGAGCACTGTGAGAAGCGTGAAGGGGGAACTGGCCGGGGAGGGACTGCGGGGAAGGAAAAGGCATGAACTGGATGAGAAGTGAGAGCAGTTTTTCTCACAGGGCCGTGTTTCCTGAAGGGTTCCAAGCAGCACTAGTCTCACAGAATGGCCTAGTAGGTGTGATATAAAGTGTGCTCTGGGGAGCACTGGATGAAGCAAGGTAAATAGATTTCTTTACTGCGAGACCCCTTAGAACCTTTAACAGTATACCTGTGTACATCATGTGTTTCCAGGAAGAGGATTTGTGATATAAATACATGACATTTCCCCAAATTAGCCACAAAATTGGTCATACTTTGGGAAATTCTGTTGTAGGGCTCATCATAAATTTTCAAAGCTTTTTGAGCAGATGGACTGACGGGTCGTTAAGTAGACGAATGAGTGAATGAATGAATGGCTCATAGGCAGGAAATTAAGAGAGAGATGGGGGAGTAATCAAATAATGTGAATTTGTGCCAAGGGAATAATTTGGAGTCTATGAATGCATTTGGTCCTTCTGTCTAGTGCACTTGCCACTCTCCCTT
Source organism: Spilogale gracilis (assembly GCA_004023965.1). NCBI lineage: Eukaryota > Metazoa > Chordata > Mammalia > Carnivora > Mephitidae > Spilogale > Spilogale gracilis. Next base: position 14,289 of record PITA01027294.1, on the reverse strand, counting down.
CCTCACCACCTTCTTACTGAAACTTGTGGAGCTGGGAATAAGATTTATTTATTTTATTTATGTAGCTACATCTCCTTATTGCCTTTTCCTTCATTACTTTATAGGTGGTTCTGTCCCTGCAAACCCCCAAAGATTCTCAGAGGAATCAGTCTTTGAGGGAGGAATGTTGGCAGGTAGACCATGAAGGTTTAGACCTTGTGTGCATTGGGTCCCTGGGGTCTCCTGCGTGTTTACACACCATGTGCATATGCGTCCACATATGCCTCCACCCCCCTGCTCCCCACAGCCTTCTTTCCTCTTCCATCTCAGTTGTGGTGCCCACACCCACCCTCATTTTGCCGCACTCTGATGGTTAGCACTGAAGGATGAGGAAGCAAATAGTACATTTGGCTTGTCTACTACTTTACAAAGTGTCATAGTGAACTGATTAGAGAATGCTGTGTTAGATCAGTTCTCCTTCTGAAAATAGGGAACTGAGCCTTCACCCATGCCCCAGGGGGCAGGAGCAAGCAGACAGGATAGTTATCAGAAAGGTTTCCATAATAAGAAAAATGATAGAGCTCTTCACCAAACAGAAACTTGGTTAGGAAACCTGTAAGATATTGAATGGCATTCAAGTAAATACCTATTGTAGGAATATCAACCTTGGTGTCAACTTTTATTGCTTTATTGTAGAACGCCAGCCAGGCATCTCCATGGCCAATTCCAGTGCCCTCCCTTCAAGTTCAGCTGGGATCAGCAAGGAGCTGATTGATCTTCAGCCCCTCATTCAGTTCCCAGAGGAAGTCGCCAGCATCCTGATGGAGCAGGAACAGAACATTTACCGAAGGGTCTTGCCAGTTGACTATCTTTGCTTCTTGACGCGGGACTTGGGCACTCCGGAATGCCAAACATCCCTGCCCTGCCTCAAAGCATCCATCTCAGCTTCGATTCTTACCTCCCAGAATGGAGAGCACAATGCCCTGGAAGATCTGGTGATGAGATTTAATGAGGTAAGAAGCCATTTGGAGATGTACTTGTAATTGAAATTCTAGTAAGTGATTTTTAAGCATATTCCTCCTTTTTGGTTTATCTGTTATTGCTGTTTCATCTACCTGTTGGTCTTGCCATTTCCACCATGGCTGCCTTCTTTCCAAGCATTGAGATCAATGACACATTGTCATCCTCCCAGTCACTTCACTCTAACCTGGTGTAGGCCTAACTATTCCTATCCTCACCTCTATCTTCACCAAGCCCTTGGACCTTTTCCCTTTGGACAGTGCTTGCCTTTTTGTCCTCTCCCTTGCTAAAATAATCTCCCTGAGCCCATTTTCTGATATTACCCCTCCCCCTATTCTACAGGTGCTTTTAAGATCAAATGTCTGAATTTTGAGCTTTGAGCACTTGATCCCTGGCCATGGGATCTGCCAACACACCCCCTCTTCCGTTATCGGGGCTCCTCAGCAGAAATGTAAAAAACCAAAGCATCTGGGTGAGAAACACGGGGAAGAACATGGGTTTGAGGGGCACTTGATTCACCCACTCCTGTTCCTTGCACCCCATCAAGATCCTCAACCCAGAAAGTCCCTCCAAGGCCTCTAAGACCTTACCAGAAGCCAATGCTGGAGAGGACATCTGTGACCAGAGTCTGGGAATACTTGAGAGGAAGGCACTTTAAGAGGCCTAAGGGCTAGGAGGAAAAGAGCCAAGGGTTGACATTGCATGGCCATGGAACAAGGATGAGAGAGAGGGGGAAAGACAGGTCTCCAACCAGTATATCTCAGAGGGTCCATCAAATTTTGTCTCGTAAACCCTTTCCAACTGTGGCAGCTCACCTTGAAGCCTCCACATCCTGTTGATCCTGACCCCAATGTTGGTTGTAAATGCCAGTGACCTTGATAAGGGCCAGTAGATGCAGAAAGTGTTAGAGGCTAAGCCCAAGAAGTCCTGTGCCCGAACATGCCCCAGTCACCATTCCTCATAGGGAAGTCTGTTATCCATAGGAATCGCTGATACCATCTGGCAGTTGTCATACTCATCATTTTACACATACTATTTATTTGCTCTTCACAACAACCCTGGGAGACAGATACTCTTATTAGGCTCATCTTACCAATGGAGACACTGGAGCACAAGGAGATAAAGTCATTTGCCCAAAGTTTCAAGGGTGATAGGTAGCAGTAGTGATATCCACACCTACGTAGTTAGGCCCCTCAGCCAGGGCTACAATCCACTACCCTCCCAACTGAATCAGGCTCACATTGAGGGGTAGCACCTGGCCCTGCCCCAGGCTGAGCAACACAGACTCTCTGGGAGTCTACTTGAGAGCCTCTGAACCACACTGTCCCTAAATTGCTTTTTCAGATAAATCTCCTGCTGTTCTTGACTTTCCCTTTGACTTTCCCTACTGATAAAAACAGGATGGAAAATGGAAGTTCCAGTACCTTCAGTGTTTTATTTGTGGATTTTACTGTATGTTGTGTAGTGCTTTAAACATCCAGATCCGCTCACTCTCACAACCTTAGGACCTTATCCTTGTCCATTATGCTTGTGGTTGTTTAAAATTCTACCTGAAGTTCTGCCTTGTCTGAACTTTCTAATTTTAAATTAGTTTTAGAGAAAGAAAACTTTGGTTTCTTCCACTCACTGCCATAACCTCAGGAATCAAAGATGAATCAGTGATTTTGCTAATTCAGTGTTAGTGATGATACAAAGCCCAGCTGGGTTGAGGCATGCTTTGGACTATCTCTGAAAATAGTTTAGCTAAGCAACTTCAGAACATAAACAAAATTTCTGGGAAAACACTTAAACTACTTAAGAGAACAGCCTGTTTTCAAGTATTCTCAAGCATCTATTTTCATACAAATTATGGATACTGATTAAAAATCAGTCTTACATAGTCATTCAGGCAGATCCAAAATGACCTGTAGTAGGCAACACTGGGTAAGCTAAATTCTAGTTGCTTTCTATACCTTAGTGTAGAAAGGCTACATTGCACTAAAAGAGAATTCTTAAATTAAGATTTTCATCTACTTTCACCTACTTAGAAAATACTTAAATTAAGGTTTTCACCTACTTCTTGCCTTCAAAGTAGTGTGGCTTTACCTTCTATAAAGAAAAGGGAAGATAGCCAGTTCTTTATTAATTAGGGGCTCTGGACTGGACATTTTCTACACTTTTAAATCCTGCTTAATCCTCATGATAGTTGTGTAAGGCTGTTGCCATTCTCTCTGACTCACAGATTTAAAAAAGTAAAGCTTAAGTAACAAAATAAATAATGATAATACTGGATTATAGTTTATAGAATAAGTATTCTTGAGTCCATACTTATAAAAATAAATGAATAAATTCATTAATGGGGGAGGGGAAGCTCTTAATTATAAAAGAATCTAATTAATAAATGTAGAAGGATGAAGGAAATAGGAAATCACCTACAGGGAGCCCTCCCCCCCATGATAAGTTGTTACAAGCAAGAATGCAAATATTGTTGGGCAAAAATATGGTGAGAAACAAGATATTGGCTTAGTCAAGAAGTAGCTCTCCGCAAGGGGTGCCTGGATGATGCACTTGGTCGGGCATTTGACTCTTGATCTTGAGGTCATGATTTCAAGCCCCACATTAGGTGTAGAGATTGCTTAAGGAAATAAAATAAATAAAAAGAGTATCTCTCCATAAAATATTTATTAAATACAGAAAGAAAAATATAACAGTAGAAAATCCAGTAGACATCACCTTAAGTGCTCACAGTCACCATGACCAGTAAGAAGAGTTACATTGACAGGTATCTCCTGTTGTGGTGTACTAGAAAGGGCATGACATCATCTCTATGATGTTCTTGACACACACACACACACACACACACACACACACACACACACACAAAAAAGAGGGGGGTGTATAACCTAAATCTAATCATGAGGAAAACAAACCATCAGACAAGCCAGATCGAGGACATTCTACACTTCAGAAGTATCAAGGTCATGAAAGATAAGGAAAGATTGAGGAATTGTCAAAGACTTGAGGACACAAAGAAGACATGACAACTAAATGCAGTGGAGGATCCTCCTAGATACAGGGTTAGGAAAAAAGATATTAATGGGGAAACTGGTGAAATTCTGATAAGGTATATGGTTTAATTTCTATTAATGGATCAATGTTAATTTCCTCATCTTGATAATGGTATTATGTTTATGAAAGATGCTAACATTAGCAGAAGCTGGGTGAACTGTAAATGGGAACTCTCTGTCCTATTTTTGTAAGTTTTCTGTAAATCTAAAATTACTTCCAAATAAAAAGTTAAAAAAAAAAAAACTAGTGCAGCTCAGAGAGGTTGAGTCACTTGTTCAAGGTCACATTGAGTGAATGTCAGAATCCAGATGTCAATCCACACAATCTACTCTCTTCTAACCCAGCTGCCTTGACTCTCCTCTCTGCTTATTAAATTATCAAGGTCAAGTTTGTAGTAAAACCAGAATTGCTGATGGAGAATTTAATTAATCTTGAGACTCCTTTCCCTTTCCCCCTCTCTTTCTACTCCCTTTCTAGATCTCCTCTGCATGTATTCTTTTTAAACTCCTCTTTCTGTTTCTATTTTTATCTAATTTCCTATTATCACTCATTCATTCACTCACTTAAGACTTTTATTTATTGGGGTGCCTAGGTGGCTCAGTTGGTTTAGCGACTGCCTTCTGCTCAGGTCATGATCCCAGAGACCCGGGATCAAGTCCCACATCGGGCTCCCTGCTTGGCAGGAAGCCTGCTTCTCCCTCTCTCACTCCTCCTGCTTGTGTTCCCTCTCTGGCTGTGTTTCTCTCTGTCAAACAAATAAAATCATCATTAAAAAAAAAAAAAGACTTATTTATTGAGCACCTCCTGTACTATATAGCCTTCTCTTTTTTCGTTGGTGTGTCAAATGTAATATTCTTTTAAGTAAGAAATTAGCAGTACATGATAAAAATCTACAACATTGGGGCCTGTGTGGCTCAGTTGGTTGGGCAACAACCTTCGGCTCTGTTCATGGTCCCGGAGTCCAGGATTGAGTTCCACATTGGGATCCCGGCTCCATGGGGAGTCTGCTTCTCCTCTGACTTTCTCTCCTCTCATGCTCTGTCTCTCACTCTCTCTCAAATAAATAAATAAAATCTTAAAAAAAAAAAAAGAAAAAAAATCTACAATATTACAAGATCACACTTAGATAGGTTCTGTCGAAATTTTATACACAAAATAAATTTACTTTCTTTAGTGGGAGGAAGATATCTATTGCTTGGAAGATTGGAGAATCTCAAAGACAACCTAGAGAATATTAGCTCCATGGCAGGAGTGCTAGTCACTTAGGGAAGGGGTGAATGCATTTATTTATGCATTCAATTATTCAGTGCACATATTTTCAGCACTTCTCAGAAGCAGGGCACCATGGTGGATAAGCACTGAGGAAAATGAGTAACAGTCTATGGCTGCCAGAAGCTACCAGTCTTAAACTGTAGTCAGGCATGGGCACTAATCACTACCAAAAAAGGCAGAAAGTCTGTGCAGTGTGAGTGGTACACATGTGGGTGCTGAGGTGTCTAGGTGGGTGATCAGAGCTCTCTCTGCTCAGTTTTGGAGGTAGGGGCTGGGCCTTGAGGGATGGGTGGGCTAGAGAGGGGACATCACAGAGAATGGAGGATATTCCAGACAAGAAGACAGCCAGTTGTTATTAGCAAGACTCATTGCCTAGAGAGGAAGCTTGCTCCTGATTGTCAATAGAACATTATTCTGAGCTAGAAGTTTCCCAAATTTTAACAGCTCTTTACCCAATGAGTTAACCCAATGAGTAATGTGGGGAAAGGGAAGAAAATTCCTGGTGCCTTTTGGGCAATGTTGCATAACATTTGTCCTTAGGAAAATATGGTTAAAATGTAATTCAGAGTACAATCATAAAGTAACTGAAAAAATGGCTTACATTAAGGAAGGCTAAGAGGTAAATCATTGAGAATCAATTTAGATTGTAGTTTGGAATCAATGTTTCTCCTCTTTGCCCCTTGTCCTTCCCCAGTATTAAGACTGCTGTACATCAGAGTAACTTCTTTAAGGCAACCATCTCTTTATCCACACAGGTAAATGGAAAATGCAGAGGGTCAGAGGGTGTAGATAAGCTCAGTCCTGCTTTGCTTCATTTGGGAGGCAGGTCTTCCTGAACCCTTTTGATCTGGACTTCTCTCTATAGTCATACTCTTGATTTTACTCTCCAAGAAACCAGTGTTCTTTCTTTCTCTTTTCAGGTTGAGCAACCTCACTCCCTGGCCACCCACAAAGTCTTTTACTTTGATAGTCTCAAATCATCCTGGGGGCTCCCCTCCCACACTTTCTTTCCCTATCCAGCCTCTGCCTCTAGCCCAGATTCCTTTTGATCTTACTGTTTTTTCATCTCTTTTAGAATACATTCCAGAGTCATTTATCTTTTCTAGAGGAGATAGAGAGGCATGTTTTCATAGATAACTTCCCGGAAAAGATCGCATACTTTAGCACATTACCTAAGAAGAGATGAGAAGCCATTAAAGGTTGAAGACCATCCTTACTCCCTTTGTTCTCAGTCCTTTCTTCCCCCACCACCCCTGAGGATGATGGTGAAACATGGAAGTGGGTGGTATTCTGGGATTGAATTTCCAAGTCACTTGTTCTCAAACCTTATGCCTCTTAATACGGACTCTCCTTCCTGTCTTTACTGTTCATGCATTGATGGCCTTGGAAACCAGAGCTCTTCATGGTCTGCCTCTACAGCTGGGCCTCAGAACCTGTCAACAGAGTAAATTTTTGTCTCTGTAACCACCACTGCCCACACCATTGCCAGATGCTCTTTTGTATAATAGATAGTTCATTTCTTTCTTTTTTTGTATGTGTGTAAAATTTTATTTATTAATTTGACAGAGAGAAACACAGCTAGAGAGGGAACAGAAACAGGGGAAGTGAGAGAGGGAGAAGCAGGCTTCCTGCAGAGCAGGGAGCTTGATGCAGGCCTCGATCCCAGGACTCCGGGATCATGACCTGAGCCGAAGGCAGACACTTAATGAGTGAGCTCCCCAGGCACCCTGATAGTTGATTTCTTGACTGGAGACTGACTGGTTCTCAGCTCAAAAGGCTATTCGCAGGTTCACTTTTCCCTCTGGACGGAGCAGTTTTTGCTTGTTGAGTTGTTTTTAGCAAGAACATTCCTCTGGGCTCCTCTTTTGGACCCAGTGGCCCAGGGGAAGGTCATGAGCTCACGATTTAGCCCAGTTGTTCTGAGATCCCAGAAGACTGCTGAGGGATTCTACTTAGCTCTGTGCCTCAGGTGACCTTCCCTAACCTCCAGAAGTTTGGTCAACCTAAGCAGTCATCAACCTGCTCCTCTAGGCATACAAATGCAAGCAGCTCAAAGTGATACTCAGTTGTTACTTGTTCCTTCTGTTTGGTAGGTTTCACTAGATTTCAGTTCAATAGTTTAAAGCCCATTCCCTTTATGAATAATGCCAAGGTGCAGCTTAACTCCCTGGGAAAGAATCCCAAGAATAAGTAAACCATCTGGCCAGAGAATGGCTGTTTTGACCTGGGTCCTTTCAGCCAGAATCCCTTCTATATTTCATAAGTGATGATCAGTTTGGCATTTTCCAACATCTGAAACTATGTCCTATCATAGCCAAGGAAACACCATTTCTGCACAGTAAGGAAATGCTTGACATGTGATAATGGCAGGGATTAGAGTGGAGGAGTGTCATCATGCCCAAATATGTTCTTCATGTGAAATATTTGGGGAAAAATATTGTTTATTTAATGTGTATATTCAGTCATGTTAGAAAAAGTTCCCGTCAGAGATTTTCTCCCTTCCTTTTTTGCAGATGGCCAAGTAAATCATCTGGTTAGGGCTGCAATACAACTTCATATCTGAATACTCATGGGGTGCATTGCTAATAAAGCCCCCTCAGGGTAAGGGAAATTTCAGTTCACTGTGGAAAACCAGAATTTTCTTTGAGAAAACACATCTCCCCAGAGGCACCTCTGAAAGGAGACACTATATTCATTCTCCAGGATATTTAACCACGCGTTCCCAAGTTAACAGAAATTTTAGTCCAGAAATTTCTGGACCAAAAAATACAGTGGGCAGTTGAACCCACTGTGTACAGCCATACTATGTAGGGACCATATTCTAAGAGCAGGGTTATTAGTAGGAGGCTAATCTGTCCTGTTCTAAGATCCACCTGTGTAGGGTCATATTCTAAGAGCAGGGTTATTAGTAGGAGGCTAATCTGCCCTGGATCTCACTGACAGCAAACTGTGATTGGCCAGTTGTTGACCATCAGCACTCACAGGATTCTGCTCACACACAGTAACTTGTCAGTGAACAACAGGACTGGAAATGAGGAGCAGCATCACTGTGCATCATCATTCGGATCTAGCCTGCCTGGGTTCTAATCCACCATTCCCCGCTGCATAACCTCAAGCCAACTACCTAATCCCTTATCTGAAGATGGGAACAATAGTAGTACTTACCTCAAATGGGTTATGTAAGTGTTCAGAGAGATGATGTGTATAAAGCAGTGAGGACCTGAGACACAAATCATTCCATGTTGGTTACAAAACAAACAAACAAACAAATAAACCTAAAAGTAAAATAACTAATAATAATTTATAATAATTTATTTTATTGTGATGATACCCCCCCCTTACCAGATAAGATAACTGAGACACCAAGAGGCTAATTAAATGACCTGTGATTTTAGAACTAGGATTTGAATCCAGGTGATCTGGCTTCCAAAGCCAGTGTTCTTGTGTTGTCTACATGGTGCTATTAAATCAGAAGCTGAAGGAGCCTTTTTTCCTCAGCTCAGTTCTCTTATTCTGAAAAAAAGCCATTTTCTTCATAGGAGGACTCAAAACATTCTTTATGATTTCAACATGTATAAAGAAGCTAACTTCTTGTTGACCTGAACACATGTGCTCACTTCCTGATATTGAAAATGTGGCATCTCCTTCGAATTGGGAGGCTGTGCTCCTTGACATGAAGAAGATAACTGTATCTTGAGGTGTCATAGAATATTGTCTCAGAAGAACATTAGGTAAGTTGTCATTTCCATGGATCAAGCAGAAGGGGATTCAGGTCTTTGGCTTTTAAAGTTCATCTCAGCTTTAAGGTACTGGATGTCTAAGAACATAGGAGACAAAACAAAACAAAACAGAAGCTTTATTTCTTTAACTTCCTCTCTTCCGTATACCGTCGCTATTATATGTTTCTTTCTCACTCTCTACTTTTATTTTGCATGAAACCGATATCCCAACAGAAATGGCTTTTGAAATTCAAAATCTTAAGTCCTACCTGTACCGGGAGGGAGGGAAGCTGTGCTCAGTGTGTGGACAGCAGGAGAAGGTGGTGGACAAGGGTTGCCAGAAATCTTGGAATCGGGACCTCCATGCCTGTGCTCATTCTTGAAACATTTAATGCGATTTCTTTGAAAAGTGGTTTTCACTGATCAGCCTAATAAAGGCAAGGGCATCAGAATATTTTAAAAATATGTACATGCCTTCAGCCCCCCCCCCCCCAGGAGTTTCTGACTCCATGGATAGACGGTGGGCTTGGGGATGTGTATTTTTCAAAAGCTCCACAAGATAATTCTGATGCCACCAATGCTTGAGAATCATTGCTCCAGACCATCAGCCCCACTGTAATTCAGGGAAGAAAAAGGCTGTATCCCAAAGCAAATAGGACAGTGATTCCTGTCTTTGGGGTCATCCATTACTGCAGAGAGTTGAGAATGGTCCAGAGTATTAATAAATGTTGTGAATTACTTGCTTATCTTCTCTTTATTTTTCTCATTCTTTCCTTCCTTCTTCCTACTTTCCTTCCTTCCTTCTGCATTTTTTTTTCCATTCTTTTGGTACTCATGCTGCAGTGGAAAACTTGGTTTTGAAATCTTAAATATTTAAACTATTTTTGTTACTATAATAAGTTATTTTCACTGGTAGTGACCCTTCTTAAAGCTCCCATCGTGTCTCTAGGATTTAACCAACCCAAAAAGAGCATTTCCAATTGACCATTGGAGGCCCATTTTATTCCTTCTAAGACCAGCACCAAGTCAGTATTTCAAGCCCAGGACTGGTAGAAATAAGAATGACTGCAATAGAAATGAACAAATAGACAAATCAGAATTTTGATGTATGTGAGAAGTGTAGTTGTTGTTGTTAATTATTATTATTACAAATAGTAACCATGACTCAGAGAAGTAGTCTAGTGTCTCTTTGAGGCCCAGTGTTCTTTACCATCAGACATATTAATTCAGTGACACTGAAACTATTGGAAAGACCAGGTAGGCTTTAGTCAGAAACTAGGATTTTGAGCCTCTCTCCAGGTCTGCATTAACTGACCCTATTAGGATATTTAATTCAACTCTTTGAAATACCATTCTCTCAGAGATCTTTACTGCATATGTAGAAGCCAAAGAGGAATGTAATTATGCTTTGCCAAGAATCTACGTTTGCACAAGAGATTTAAACATTCATAAATCCAGTTGCCTTCTCAATGCCTCCTCTTGACTTTTTTCATTCAACAAGATTTTATTGAATACCAGCTTATACTAGGGGCTGTTTTGTACACTGGGGATACAGCACAGAACAAGACACACAGAGCCCCTGCCCTCACAAAGCTTCCATTCTAACAATGTTGACAAGGCAGCTCAAATGTGGCCAGAATTGGACTACAGAATTGACTTCTCACTCCTCCATTCATAGACCACCCATTGTCTTCCCCATCTTAGCCTCTACCCAAGTGCTCAAGCTAACAACCTAGGAATCATCCTAGGTTTTACTCTTTTCCCAAACCCTTAAAATCCAAACTATCAGCAAGTTCCATGTGCTTTACTGACAAAATACATTTGAATTGGCCCACTTCTTAGCAATTCCCCTGCCACCACTAGCCACCATTGCACTCACCTTCACTACTTCTTTTGTGCTTATGTACCCTATAATCCATTCTCCCCCCAGCAGCCACAATGATCTTTTACAAACATAAAGCAGATCGGGTTACCCCCAGCTGAAAATCCCCCAATGGCTTCCCTTTGCATTTGGAATAAAATCCAAAATGCCAAGACCGTGCATGATTTTGCCCATCTATTTCACCCTGACTTCATACCAGCCACCCCCTCTCTGACTCCGTTCCAACCACATTGACCTTTATTCTGTTCCTGGACATACAGAGCTAGTTTTCTCCACATGGCCTTTGCACTTGCTGTTCACTCTGCTTAAGACCTTATCCTGGTCACACCACAGCTGCTGTCTTTACTTGGTCATAGTCAAGAAATCAGAGAAGTTCTTGCTTTTATCCTTAGAAACTTTTTAAACTTGTTCACTGCTATATATCTGGTTCTTTGCAAACTACCAGCTATAAAGTAGATGCTTAATAAATAAGTATTCATGAAAGCCTAGTGCTAGTTTGTGTTAACAGTTTATTGAAAGAAGTGCTATTAGAAATACAAAGAAAAGCAAAACATGGCCTTCTGTTTAAGGCATTTACAGTTTAGTTCAAGGCATATAGGACCTAAAATATTGAATAAATATACACCAAGAAAAGGCCATGTAAAGCCTTAGCTATCATATGAGAGATCATGGTGAGAGAAGTGCCATGGGTTAGTAAAAAGAATATTCTATTGCTAAAGTCTGGATTTGAGTCCTGGTCTGCCATTTACTATAGGACTCTGGGCAAGTTAGTGACATAAATTGATTTTAGCTTCCTATTTCTCACCTGTAAAATGTGATAATCTTATCTTCACGTGGTTATTGGACATTTAAGCAAGAGAATCTCAAAGAACAGTACTCAATAAATACTAACTAGTGTGATTCATGCCACATGAGACGCAAGAACACTGTGTGCCATGAGAGAGGAAGAAAGAGGGCACCAGAAACATTGCCCTTGAGAATGACCAAAGGCTTCAGAGACTTGGAGGGTAGGAAGCCTTTTGCCAGACACAACTATGAACATCATCACTGATGAGGTTTCAGAGGTTATGTAATGTACCCTTGTCATCCACCAAATGTAGGAATCTCTCCCCTGTAGATTCTTACCCAGCTTTTGCTGAAAACTTTCAAAGAGAGAGTTCACTCCATTTTAATGAGCCTGTTATGTTGATGGAGCTCAATTTGTTTTAAAATTCTTCCTTAAATCAAACTGAAATCTGCCTCCTTTTAAATTCCACCTGTCATTCCCTGGGGACTAATAGAAATTGTCTTCCTTTGTTTGGTTCTCTTGAGGCTGGACATTCCCCATATTGTCAAAACATAGCATTTTTCAATATCCCTCTTAAAAATGAAGCTCCCTAGTCTGTTCTGAACACTGAGACTCTCCCTTCTTGCAACTAGGTCATTCTCCTGATCAGAATGCCTGCTCATTTTGTTATTTTTTTCTGTAAGCTGTGTCTAATTATTAGCCCACCTGAAGGTCAACTAAAACCCCTAGACTTTTAGCATGCAAGTGGCCAAATTCATCTTTTCTTTGTGCATAGGTTGTTTTGTTTGTTGTTTTCTTGCATGGATGTGATCTTTTATAGTTAACTCTATGACATTTTATCTTTTTGGAGCATTCAAGCCTGTCAAAAAGATTTTGACTATTATATAAGTTATATATTGATTTAGCTAACTACTTCCAATTTTTTTCATACTCAGTCTTCATACATGTTTCTCATGTATATTTATTCAAATTGTAGTTAAAATGTCAAACCAAATAAGAATTAATGGGAAGCGCGATGACACTTCATTAGAATGCTCATCAAGTTGACCTTATACCATTAATCCTCTCTTTGCAGAGTTTTTTCTCTTTTTATAATGTATTATTTATTTCAGGGGTACAGGTCTGTGAATTATCACTCTTACACAATTCACAGCGCTCACCATCGCACATACCCTCCCCAATGTCCATCACCCAGCCACCCCATCCCTTCACACCCTTCCCCTCCAGGAACCCTCAGTTTGTTTCCTGAGATTATTAAGAGTCTCTTATGGTTTGTATCCCTTTCTGGTTTCATCTTGTTTCATTTTCCCTCCTTTTCCCTATGATCCTCTGTCTTGTTTCTCAAATTTGTCATATCAGTGAGATCATATGATAATTGTCTTTCTCTGATTGACTTATTTCACTTAGCATAATACTCTTTAGTTCCATTCATGTCATTGCAAATGGGAAGATTTTATTTTTGATGACTGCATAGTATTCCATTGTATCTATCTTTATGGATATTTATTTATTTATTTTTATTGTTACTTAAATTTTTTTTCCAGTGTTCCAAGACTCATTCCCCATTCCCCACACCCAGTGCTCCATGCATTAGGTGCCCCAAGTACCCACCACCAGGCTCTCCCATCCTTCCACCCCCTTCCCTTCAGGTCCCTCAGTTTGTTTCTGTGTCCAAAGTCTCTGTTGTTTCGTTTCTCTCCCTGGATTACCTTACTTCCCATTTACTTTCCTTCTCCCACTGTCCTCCAGGTTACCCCTCATGCACCGCAAGTAAGTGAAACCATGTGATACTTGACTTTCTCTACTTGGCTTATTTCACTCAGCATAATCTCTTCCAGTCCAGTCCATGTTGCTACAAAAGTTGGATATTCATCCTTTCTGATGGAGGCATAGTATTCCATTGTATATACGTACCACATCTTCTTTACCCATTCATCTGTTGATGGGCACCTTGGCTCTTTCCACAGTTTGGCGATTGTGGCCATTGCTGCGATGAACATTGGTGTACATATGGCCCTTCTTTTCACTACATCCGTATCTTTGGGGTAAATGCCCAGTAGTGCAATTGCAGGGTCATAGGGTAGCTCTATTTTTAATTTTTTAAGGGATCTCCACACTGTTTTCCAAAACGGCTGCACCAGCTTACATTCCCACCAACAGTGTAAGAGGGTTCCCCTTTCTCCGCAGCCTCTCCAACACTTGTTGTTTACTGTCTTGTAAATTTTGGCCATTCTGACTGGTGTAAGGTTGTATCTCAGTGTGGTTTTGATTTGAATTTCCCTGATAGCTAGTGACGCTGAACATTTTTTCATGTGTCTGTTGGCCGTTTGTATATCTTCTTTGGAGAAGTGCCTCTTCATGTCTCTTGCCCATTTTTTGATGGGTTCATCTTCTTTTTGGGTGTTGAGTTTGAGTAGTTCTTTATAGATCTTGGATACCAGCCCTTTGTCTGTAGTGTCATTTGCAAATATCTTCTCCCATTCTGTGGGTTGCCTCTTTGTTTTGTTGACTGTTTCCTTTGCTGTACAGAAGCTTTTTATTTTGATGAAGTCCCAGAAGTTCATTTTCGCTTTTGTCTCCTT
>PITA01027293.1:0-21170 GCA_004023965.1 Spilogale gracilis | reverse complement strand
ATTTTTTAAGGAATCTCCACACTGTTTTCCAAAGCGGCTGCACCAGCTTGCATTCCCACCAACAGTGTAAGAGGGTTCCCCTTTCTCTGCAGCCTCTCCAACACTTGTTGTTTCCTGTCTTGTTAATTTTGGCCATTCTGACTGGTGTAAGGTGGTATCTCAGTGTGGTTTTGATTTGAATTTCCCTGATAGCTAGTGACAATGAACATTTTTTCATGTGTCTGGTAGCCATTTGTATATCTTCTATGAGAAGTGCCTCTTCATGTCTCTTGCCCATTTTTGGATGTGTTCATATTCTTTTTGGATGTTGAATTTGAGTAGTTCTTTATAGATCTTGGATATCAGCCCTTTGTCTACAATGTCATTTGCAAATATCCTCTCCCATTCCATGGGTTGCCTCTTTGTTTTGTTGACTGTTTCCACTGATGTACAGAAGCTTTTTATTTTGATGAAGTCCCAAAAGTTCATTTTTGCTTTTGTCTCCTTTGCCTTTGGAGATGTGTCTTGAGAGAAGTTGCTGTGGCTGATGTCAAAGGGGTTGCTGTCTACATTCTTTTCCAGGATTTTGATGGATTCCTGCTTCACGTTGAGGTCTTTCATCCATTTCAAGTTTGCCTTTGTGTGTGGTGTAAGAGAATGGTCTAGTTTCCTTCTTCTATATGTAGCTGTCCAATTTTCACAGTACCATTTATTGAAGAGACTGTCTTTTTTCCACTGGATATTTTTTCCTGCTTTGTCAAAGAAGATTTGACCATAGATTTGTGGGTCCATATCTGGACTCTCTACTCTGTTCCATTGGTCTATTCCTCTGTTCCTGACTTCAGGCTTTATTACAAAGCTGTGATTATCAAATACAAGTTTTCAAAGTAGATTACTGACTGTTTAATTAAATGTGACTTTATGTACATTCTTATTTTAAAAGAAAACTAAGAGAACTAAGGAAATGTAGAAAATGTATAGTTTTATATATCTACAATTATGCTTAAAATGAACAAAGAAAAAAATACTAGGATTAAATGCTGACAGCCATACGAACACCCAGAACTCTCAGACACAAATGATGTGAACACGAACTGATGTGGCTACTTTCAAAAATTGACGAGTTCTATCAACTGCAGCTGAATAGAGCTGACTATACATACCTTACAGGCAGGACAATTCCTCTACCTCCAAGCGAACTCAACAGACAGCCATGCATGCGTTCAATAGCAACAATAAAGCTGACTTATAACAACCATATTTGTAATATCTTCTCATGGGAAACTACCTGTATTCATCAGGAGCATAACTAAATTGTATAATATTCATACCACAGAAGTCCATGCCTCAGTGGAGGCCAAAGGCATAATTAGGCGCAAAGTGTGAAGCAATTCCACAAACATAATGTAGAGCAAAATAATTCAGACAACATGATCGCATTTGTATAATTTCAAAGAGAGACACATGTGTGCAGTAGGAACAGAAGTCTGAAGGGTGGTTGCGTTCGCAGGGAGGCAGCTGGAGGCTGGAGAGGAGGCAGGAAGGCAGTGCCTTATGTGTGGAGGGCTCCCCGCCTGTCACTCAGGAGTCACAGTTTCTGAAAAAGGGACTGAGCTACAAAGTATAAACGGTGCACATTTCTGCTTTAATGTAATTCTTCTACAACAAGACGAACAGTAAGTATCAGATTTTCTACAATATTTGTTAGAGGAATGTCAGATTTGGATTGTGTCATTTCGAGGAAAAAAAAAGCCATTTTAGCCAGTTAATGTGAACAGCTAAGTCTGTTACTTTATTAATATGCTAACTGTAGATGCCATGTCCTGGTCAAGTTTGTGGATTTGATAGATCGAGGCTACATAGATAACCTTGAAAAAGTAGTTCAGTCTGTAACAATTCTACAGAATGTTTTGCATTACTTCTCACCAAAAGAGATACCCAATTAGAGTGAGACTTGGCTCTGGTATTAGCCTTCACCTCTGGTCTCTGTCGCCAAGATACCAATGCCAGCATGGATTGATGTGGGGAAAATGCGCCTGCCGAGGGCTGATCCTGCACTCTGAGTTTATGCAGCGGTTTTACACGAATGTGTGTTTCCCATTATATTACTACTTTTGGTTTCTGTGTAAAGAATTTGTTTGTATTAATAGAGATAAATTTCAACCTAAATTGGACATTCCCTGCCTTTAGTTCTTTTGCTATACCTATTTGAAGGGAAAAACAAATATCATAAAAAGTTATTTTTCAAAATGCTAAAGCAGTTGGCAGCTTTATGCTTATTTCATAATCTATTGATTTGTCAAACATATTGCTATTCTGTGTTTATTGTTGCAAGTGTGTGTGTGTGTGTGTGTGTGTGTGTGTGTGTGTGTGTGCAAAATATGTGTATATGGTTTACTGGAGCAGCACTACCAGATTTCAAAATAAAAATCCAACAACCTTCTCTAGTACTAAATGCAAGACAGGTCTGCCATGCTGAATTCTCTGAGGTAAGTGTTTTCACTTGAGTAGTGCAGTGCTCCCTTGCCGGGAAGCCTTCTTCCCAGGCTGGGGGTGGGGGGGTGCTGTGACAGCAGCCCCCACCCTCCCCTCCCATCGGCACATCCCTGCTCTCAGCCTTGCCTGTACTTCTGGGAGATTCTTAGCTCCGTTTATTTCCTGGCTTTCATAAACAGGTTGCCATCTCTATTCTCCCCTCAGGACATCTAAGATTATCTTTGCAGTGGGTTGTTTTTTTTTTTTTTTTTTTGCTTTTGTCTTTTCAAAGAAAAGAAGAATGGTACTCTTCAATTTGTTTATATTTTCAGTCCAGAAAAATTAGCTCTTCATCAGGGATGAATGGGTGGATCTGGTTCAATATATGCAATGGTGGGAGTAGGGGAATGTAAGGAAGGTTATGTCAACTGACATTTTAATAGCATACGTTGTTAAAGATGGTTTTGTATACTTTAGGCACTCACAGTTGTTCATGATCACTTCTGTTATTCATGTTTAATGTTCAATGAGAAGTTCAATGCTAGACTGTCAGGAGCTGGGAACATATGTTTTGATGAGCAAAAATACTTCAAAATATATTCTCAATATTTTTAGATGCCTAGTGACCTCTCTGAGGTCAAGTACCCAGAATGCTTTGTTTTTGCATCCCTCTCAGCATTTGGCAAGATATGCTTGGATTTTTTCCTTTTTAACACATATTTATACACACACACACAAAAAAAATGTACCCTGGGAAATGACTGAATGACTACTCTCTCTCTAGCTGCCATTCAGAGGGTACAGCCTACAGCAAAGTTGATTTGCTGTGTGTTAAAACATCGCTTATTGGGACGTTTGCTCGGTGGGTTAAGCATCCCACTTTTCATTTCAGTTCAGGTCATGATCTCAGGGTCATGGGATTGAGCCCTGCGTGGGGCTGTGCACTAGGCATGGAGTCTGCTTAGATCCTCTCTCTCCCTCTCCCTGTCCCTCCCCCTGAATTTACTGTTTGGTGCTCTCTCTCTCTAATAAGTAAATAAATCTTAAAAAATAAAGATAAAAATTCATTCATTATGTTATAATACAAATGCTTTTTTTAAAAGATTGCATTTATTTATTTATTTGAGAGAGAGAGAGTACAAGCAGCGGAGTGGGAGAGGGAGAAGCAGATTACTCAATGAGTGGGAGCTAGATGAAGGACTCGATCCCAGGACCCCAGGGCCATGACCTGAGCCAAAGGCAGGCACTTAAACTGAGCCACCCAGGTGCTCCTTATACAAATACATTCTGATGCAAGAATTCAAGAAAATAAATATTCATCTGAGTTTCGACTTGGAGAGTAATTTTGGTTTCTCTCCGCTGATACATATTTTAGATAAGTTTGTTTATTTTTTCTAATTTTAGATTTATTGGCATGCTTTGCTTTGCTTGGTTTAATGTATGGAAAGTTACTGAAACTTTCAGATTGAGTAAATATAAGCAAGTTGACTCATTTAATTATTAAATTTTTAATTTTTATTTAGTTGTTGATTCACATGCAGTTTTAAGAAATAATGCTGAGAGATCCCTGGTACCGTTTACCCAGTTTCCCCTAATAAAACCAGGATAAGAGTCAAGCTTTAGGAACATTCCATCTTCACAAAGACCCTGAACATTGCCCTTCTTCTCTCATTCTTCTCACTCCTAACTCCTAACAACTAACCTGTACTGCATTTCCATAATTTTGCCATTTCAAGAACATTGCGATCAAATAAATAAATAAATAAATAAATAAATAAATAAATAAAATCTTTAAAAGGGGGGGGCACCTGGGTGGCTCAGTCGTTAAGAATGTTGCAGCACTAGAAGCAGGGAGCTCTGTGTGTCAGTGGATTTTGCTCTTCAGTAAACTACAGTTCATTCAGCCATCCATCTATTGCTGACGGCAATCTGGGCTGTTTCCAGTTTTGGCCTATTATAACTAAAGCTGTTGAAACATTTATGTACGAGTCTTCACGTCAACCTTAATCTTCATGTTTCAGAGCTAAAAGAAACTTCTCAACTGTCTCCCACAGTGGTTGTAACATTTCATATTCCCACCCTCCTTGTATATGCCCTTACCAACATGTGGTGTTGTCATAGATTTTTAGTTTGGCCATTCCAAGAGCTGTGTAGTGCTATTTCACTGTTTTCAATTTGCATTTCCCTGATGGCAACTGTCACGGAACATGTTTTCACCTACCAGTAGGCTATCTGTACGTTCTCTTTGGTGAAATGTCTGATCATAGCTTTGGACCATATTATAACTGGATAATTAGTTTGCGTTGTTGACTTTTTGGAAATTTTATATATTCCAGGTTTCAATTCTTTGTCATATATGTTGTTTGCAAATGTTCCCCCGGACTGCCATTAGAATTTCATACTCTTAGCAGAGGTGCTTGCAAAACATTTCCCATTTTGACGAAGTCAAAATTAATCAAGTGTTCTTCTCAGGGGTCATGGGGTTGCTGGTGACATGACTGTTCTCTAAGCTCTAAACCTCAAAGACATTATATTTTTTTTCTAAAAGACTTCTATTATTACAATTTACATGTAAGTCATTGTTTCATTTTGAGTTACACTTTATGCAAGGTGCAAGACTTAATTGCTATCCCTTTGCTAATGTCACACAGCCTTGGTGATGGTAGCTATGCAATAATTCTTAACAGTAAGTAGACTGATGACCCTTGACTTCTTTACTTCAGGATGTTTGGAACTATTCTAGTTCCATTCCCTTCCTTTCCTTATAAAATGCTTTACCTTTGTAAGTTTTAATTCTAGTTCCTTTGCCTTTCTTCTTCTACATGTGCAATAAATCTCACTGGGATTTAGACAGGATTTGCAAGAAACATGTATAATTAAGGAAGAACTGACACAGTCACTGTTTGAACATTGTAATCTATGAGCCTGTTTGACTCTCCAAATTCTTAATTGTAAAATCTGTGATTTCTTTCATGAGAGCTTTGTAGCTTCTAGCACATGGCCCCATCCATATTCTGTTTTGTAAACCTAATTATTTTGTTTACTTGAATGATTGCAAATTGAATCCTATTTTTAAGTTTAGTTCCCATATATTGATTGCTGGGACAAAAGTACAAGAGACTTTCTAAAAAGATTTTATGTACTTACTTTTTGAAAGAGGGGGAGAAAGAGAGAGAGCACACCCATGAGTCAGGGGAGGGACAGAGGGAGAAGCAGGCTCCCCACTGAGCAGGGAACCCGATGCAGGGCTCGATTCTAGAACCTCAAGATCATGATCTGAGCCAAAGGCAGATGCTTAACTGACTGAGCCATGCAGGTGCCCCTACAATACACTTTTATATATTTATTTTGTATTCTTGACTCCACTAAACTCACTAGTTTTACAAATTTTTTGTGGATTTCTTTGGGATTGTCTATGGAGACAATCATGTTATCTCCTAATAGGAAGTTTTATTTCTGGGAAACCTGGATGGCTCAGTTAGTTGAGCATTTGCTTTAGCCTCAGGTCGTGACCTCAGAGTCCTGGGATAAAATCCTATATCAGGGTTCCCTGCTCAGTGGGGAGTCTGCTCCTCCTTCTGCCCATCCCCTACACATGCTCTCTGTATCGTCTGTACACCCTTTATCTCCAGCCTTTCTATTCATCCTCCAATCTCCAGACTACACTGAACAAGAGGTCTTGACAGTGCATGTCTTTACCTGATTCCAAAGCTTAGGAGCAACAGTTACATCTTACATCATTAACTGTACTGTTGACTGTGGGTTTTTTGCTCTTTACTAACTTAACAAAGTTCCTCACTATTCCTATTTTTCTGAGAGTTCAAATCATGAATGATAAAACATTTTCACAATTTCTAGAATGTTATATGAATTTTTACAATTTTATTTTTGCTTGGTTGGTATGATCATATGTTTTTCTCTAGTATGTTGATACGATAAATCACATCGAGCAATTTTAGATGAACAGAATTGATCAAACCTTGCATTGCTGGAATAAACTATGTGGCCATGCTCCATGGTATATTTATTTTCATATGTTATATTTTTATATGTTACAAGCATATTTACCAATATCATGTGGAGGCTTTTTTTGTGTGTCTATAATCATGACGAATACTGGTCGGTAATTTTTCATTTGTTTTCTTTTGTCTGTCTGATTTTGTTATCAGAGTAATACCAGCTTCAAAAAAAAAAAAGAATTGGGAAATTGTTCTTTGTCTTCTATTTTCTAGAAGAAATGGAAACAAATTGGTGTTAAATTTTCTTTAAAGAATTCAATAAATTCACCAGTGAAATTATTAGGATGTAGAAACTTCTTCTGGATAGATTTTCGATTAGAAATTTAACTTTCTTTAGTTACAAAGCTATTCAGTTGAGAAATAACCTGGCACTTCTCTGTCATGTTTGGGTCCCAGGAGTTATCTTCAGGATCATTCATGACCCACCCCCCCCACTGCCCCTGTCCACCCGAGCCTGGAAGAGCTTCCATCTGGCGCCCTCATCAATCCCTCGCCGTGGCCCCAAGCACCAGGCTTGTGTTTAATTCTGCATTAAGGACTTTCACAATTCTCATTTTCTACCTCTTGCCCAACCAGGGGTCATATCCTGCCAGTCTCATGGCCATTTTTTCCTCTTCAAGACGTTACACTCTTCTAGCCCCTTCATTTCTCTTCTCTGCATGCCTTTGTTGATTTTTGGCTAGAAAAGCCGAAGACATAAAGGCGGCCTACGTTTGTTACTGTCCCACTATCTCCCCTCAGCGTAGTAGAGGTTAATATATAGGTTTAAATGGGGGGATATAGAATTAAGTATTATTAAGTACAGATTTTAAATCTTATTTTTTTAATTGTCAGCCCATTAAATTGTATGGATAATATGGAAAGAGAGTGAAGACAAACATTTGGTGAAAGCAAGAGAATATGAAGGCATTTTCTTCTTTTATTTTTTTTAAATATTAAAAAACTATATATCTTATGTATTATTAAAGCTCTCCAAATCCAAAATGATACCTTCACTTCTTCTGAGAGTATATAAATATTGGTTTTATGAAATGTCAAGAGTTATAGGAGAAGTGGAGATTGTTTAAGCTAACCTCATTTCGTGGAAGAGAACACTGAGCTCCCAAAGAAATAAAGGACAAAAGTGAGCCAAGTATTAGTCCCACTGGTAGGTCTTTTCACACACCGATTTCTGTTTTGAATCAAGATGAACTATGTTAGATAATATTAATTGGGGGCACCTGGGTGGCTCAGTTGGTTAAGCGACTGCCTTCGGCTTGGGTCATGATCCCAGAGATCTAGGATCGAGTCCCACATCGGGCTCCCTGCTCAGCGGGAAGCCTGCTTTTCCCTCTCTCACTCCCCCTGCTTGTGTTCCCTCTCTCGCTGTGTTTCTCTCTGTCAAATAAATAAATACAATCTTTAAAAAAAGAATAATATCAATTACATGTAATTTACCTTCGCAAGAATTAATTATGAAGCCTAGATGCATTTTAAAAATCGTGTTTTATGATCGGAGTTGCAAAAATGTTATTCTCAAATACTTTAACCTTATTTCTCATAGAGTAGAATTTTATCCCTTTTAGTTAAGTAAGACAAAAGCAACGAAAATGGACTATTAAATACTACAAGTGATCACAGCTTAACATTATATCCCTTAATACTATACTTCCTAACATTTTAACAAGATTTGAGAAACCAAAGTTATCAAATGTCTTAAGCAACCACATTATAAACATGCAATTTTATAACTAGCTTCCCTTTGGACACATATGCAAATGATATGGTTGATAATCAAATCAGATTTCATCTTTTGTTTCTTGTTGCATCACAATTTAAACTAACACATAATTTTATGTACCAACAAAACTGCCATCCGGAGAAATAGCTCCATAATATATACTAAGACCATATAAATACTGTTATTGTAACAAAAGTATGCACTATGAAACAACATATTCTAGTCCTGTGTAACAATGACAATAACATAGAAGTGATGGGCTCTAAATAACAGTATAGAATTAGAAATAGGAATGACTGTACATGCATTACCATTTGATAGAATGCACTGTGGCCTGCTGACAGTACTCTTAATGAGGATTACACTAGAGATATCAAAAATATATGTTATCATCCATTAACAATCAGATACTCAAAGGTATTTATCTGTGTCTACATTTGCATGCTACTTTTAAAAGGCTCTTATTTCAATTAACAGAATACTGAAATCCCATTTGAAAAGAAATTTGAATGCTAAATTAAACCATCAATAAAATTCAACAGAGACAACATAATGAGAAAATGCAGAAAGCCTGAATGGTATTGAAATTTTGATTGTGAAGGACAAATTAAATTACACTGGGAAGATGTATCATCTGGTACTGACATTCAGAAAATTATGCAAGATATGGACACTGGCTCATCAGGTGGATAATATGCCTTTGTGTACCTCTACTCCCATAGGATGAGCAATCGTATAATTAGTGGTCTATGTTTGTTGCACTGCCATTGAAGAACCTAAATCTGTCTTTCAATTTTTAGGACCCTGTCATTTACATAGCAAGGATCCTAATTTAAGTGGGGTGTCCATGTGGCTCAGTCAGTTAAGTATCTGAATCTAGGTTTCCACTCAGGTCATGATCTCAGAGTTGTGAGACTGAGCCCTACATGGAGTTTTGGGTTCAGCAGGGAGTCTGCTTGAGATTCTCTCTCTATGCTCCCTACCCCACTTGCATTCACGCTCTCTCTCTAAAAACAAACAAACAAACAAAAAAGCACAAAAAAAAAGAAGGATCGTAATCTAAGTATCAGAAGCTTAAGGCTGAGGGTGAAGTTTATTGACTAAACACAATCAAAAAAGTGAGTAAGTCAACAAAAATGCAGGGAGGAAAGTGGACCAAAAATTCATTTGAATCTCAAACTCTGACTGATTCATCTAATTTGTGTTTCTTTATTTGTGTTAGTTTATTATTTTTTCACATTTTTCCCTACATGATATAAACTTGGGAAACACCACCTTCCAAGTTTCTATTTCATAGCTGAAGCTTTTACTCATAATCAATTTTTTTTTTTAATCCTGGGTAAAGTTTCTAGTTTTCCCGGCTTGAGTCTGGCTCCTATACATGACCAGGGTTTCACTGGGTAATAAAAAGGAGAAAGTTACATTGTGGGTAAATCTGCTTGGAATAGCACAAATTTCCTGGAGGGGGCTATTGTTCTCAGAGGAGGAAGACATAATAAGCATACCAAATAACCGTTGCCTTGTACACATTCTTATAGTTGCATATAACATATGCACAAGAGAAACTATCCTCAGGTCTCTGTTTAGATTAATTAATTCACCCAAAATTAGTTAGCAAGTACTTTCTGTGTGTTTAGAAGCTGTTTGAGGCACCTGGGATCCCACAGCAAACAACACTGACAGCTTCTTTACCCTCAAACAATGCACATTTCAGTGTGGAGATGGCTAGACTACAGGTCAACAAGCAAATACAGAAACTTTAAATAGTCATAGGTATCATGTGCTAAATAAACAAGGAATTGAGGTAAAGAGTGGTGTAGGGTGGCTGTTTTACATAATATGGCCAGTGAAGAACTCTCAGTGAAAGAGGACAGCAGGTGCAAGGGTGTGGGCTGGGAAAGGTGGCGATCAATTCAGACAAAGCCATGGCCTGTCAGCAATGAAGTGTGAAGGACTCTTAGTGAGGGCTGGAGAAGCCGTCAGATCAGATGGGACCTCGAAGGTCTGGAGTATGAATGTTATTCTCAGTGCGATGCACAGTCTGAAGCATTCATTTCAAGATAGGGAGCACTGTGATCTCATGCATATCTTAAAAAATATCACCCTTGCCCATGATCTTGGAACACTGAAAATATAAAATAAATTTAAAGTTAAAAAAAATATCACCCTTGCTGCTCTGTGGAGAACGATTTTGGGTGACAGAGAGAACTTCTTTGGTGATGCACTGGGTATGTATGGGAGTTGTGAGAAATTAAACCTAGAATAGTTCCTTGCTTGGGGACTGAGGAGGAAGGGTGCCATTTGGCACTAAGTCTGAGGAGATCTGCATCTGTAGAAAGAGCAGGGCTGAGTGGAAATGGACAGTTCACTGCAGTGCCTGATGTTGACGTTGACAGAGACACAAATGGGAAAAAAATAAAAAATCAGAGGCTAGATCTACCCAAGTCTAGAAGTTAAAGTGAGGACAGGAGCTGCCTGGAAGTAGCCTGGTGTCTTCCACACTGATTCCGTGGCCTTGATTTAGAACCACGGGGCTGATGTTGTAACTTTCTTTTCCATCCTGGCTAACCCAAAGTCCTAAATGGATCGTTTTCCTATCAAGGATATATTTATAATGTTAGAGATCAGAAGGTCTTTTGGGTCCTAATGGGCCCAAATAGCAACAATGCCTGCAGTCTCTAAAATAAATAAATAAGTAAATTTTTAATTTTTAAAAATTATTTATTTATTTTAGGGATGGCAAGAGACAGTAAGTGTATCCTCAGGCTCTTCAGTAGAATAGTGCTGGCCACTGGAATTTCTAACCTTATGTTGTCTATTTAAGCCTTTTATTCTTTCCTTCACCTTCACAGAATGTTGGGATTTCTATTTCATTAAAATGAGTCATTGCTTTACTGAAACTTCGGAGAAAAAACCGTAACAGCATGGTAGCCTCACCTACAAGGATTATTGTCAGGGTGTTAAGTTTTGTATCAGAGGAGGCTTCCCCCATATCAACACACCCTCCCCTTTTCAATTTCATCTTCTCCCTGCTCTATCAAACACCCTCAAGATCAGTCACAGTCCTGAAAATACCTATTAGCCCGATCTTGAAACATTTTGTTTTTATTACCTCTCCTCCCATTGAAATCCCAGCTTCTGTTCAGTCAGGCTATGTCAGGTTTGAATTCTGTTATTGATCTGGTTGCCCAAAAGGGACATGAGGGTGAGTCCTCAGTCAGAAAAGCTTTGTTTTGTCAGGTACCCTCATGATCTCCAAACAAGGAAGAAGACACTGTCTTCCAATAGGGGTGACGTGCCACTTTTAGGGGCTCACTCAGTACAGAGGAACCTGCAAGTAGAAGGTTCCCAATCATCCCTCAGCTGTTAATCCCATACTAATCATCTTCTATTAGATCCCTGTTATTTTTAGTAAAATCTTAACAGTGAATACCTACTAAAAGAGAAAGACTTTCTAAAGCAAAAGATTACATATACAATTCATGAAAATATAAAGAGATTACTAATTAGCCAAATGTGTTTCATTTCAAAAGAAAAGAAAAGAAAGAAATGAAATTACCCTACTAAAGATTTTTTTTTTTTTTTTTAAGAATGACAATAATCTCAGGACTCCGGGGTGGCTCAGTCACTTAAGCATCTGATTTTTCAGATATCAGCTCAGGTCATGATCTCAGGGACATGAGATCGAGCTCTGCACTAGGCATGGCATCTGTTTAGGATTCTCTCTTTCCCCCTTTCCCTCTGTGCTTCCCATCCCCCTGCTCACACTCTTCCAAAAAATAAATAAATAAATAAAAGAGAGAGAGAGACAATAATCTCATCATGAACAGATTCCTATAACTCAGAAAATAATGACTTGCATAAATATTTCAAAATATTCAAATAAAATTCTATACAGAATGACCTCATATGGCTATATATTATGAAAACAGATACAAGAGAAATGTTTGTCTAACATGTGGTTAATCTATGACAATGACATTAGGGCAATTATTTCAATTCTCTGATACTTGGTTACTCATCTGAAATAGGTGATTAAAAAGAACACAACTTCATAGTAATTTGCTAGGAAGATTAAGAATAAAATATATAAGGATCTCGGTATATAGTACATGGTAGGTACTTAATACATGTTTCTTCAATAAATGAATTTAAATAATTCAATGCAAAATAAAAATCATGTTTATGATAACTATGAGGCACATTCTATGTCTGACAGAATTCTCAGAAAAATACCTCATTTTGATTATACTGAGGATAAAAGAAGAAAAAGATAAACCTTTTACATTATGATCTTAAACTTCTCTTCCTAGCAGGTCTTAAGATTTGTAATATATTCTGAGTAAAAAGATTTGATGTTTTCAGACCTTTAGGCACTGAAAATTCAATTGACATATTTTATTGCATTCCATGACAAAAAAATGGTTCTAACAAAGAAATATGGAGGTTAAAATATAGATTTAATATATTTTATTTATTTAACCAATTTATGAAATCCTATTCATATCAATGACTCTTTTCTGTGCAATAATCCAGGGGCTACACAGTGCTTTGAGGATGCTTTTCTTGTCCCCATACTCTTTAGAACCTCTCTTTGGAGACTGACTTTAGAACTAATATATGAGAATACACAATACACACACACACACATTAATTTTAAAACCAACCCTTCTTTCTTTTTTTTTTTTTTTTTAAAGATTTTATTTAGTTGACAGAGAGAAGCACAGCCAAAGAGGGAACACAAGCAGGGGGAGTGAGAGAGGGAGAAGCAGGCTTCCCGCCGAGCAGGAAGCCTGATGTGGGACTCGATCCCGGGTCTCTGGGATCATGACCTGAGCCGAAGGCAGTCACCCAACCAACTGAGCCACCCAGGTGCCCCTCAACCCTTATTTCTTAATAAATACTTTATTATCCAATTTAGTCATCCACCTACTTTATTCACTCACAGACAACTTACGTATTTGACAAGATTGACAAGATTAAGTAGGCTCAGACAAATGTGTTACAAAATGTGAAGGCAAATCTACAAAGAATTTGAAAGCTTGCCTTGGTCAAAGTGGTATCACCGAAAAAAAAAATGTGTGACTGATCAAGGCAAAATCGTAGAAGTCAAAAACGGCCATATTCACACAAAATTCAGTAAATTTTAGGTCAGTTTATTCAAATGTGCTATATGCACTCTGGTTATCTACCATCTCATTAATTTCCACCTAGAGTAAGGGGATTTTATGATACATATTTTTCATATGGTATTTTGGTGATCAATGCTTCCCTGATGGATAGTAACTTAATATGATTCTGACTACAACATGGATTTTGAACAAGAAATTAAATTAATAGGATATGTATTCTATTCCTCAATAACACACAAAAAATGCTCATGCTAAACATATGTAATGGTTTCAATGTAGAAAAGATCAATTCTGTCTCAGTTATTAACACAAAAGAACCTCAAAACTTAAAAATGTATTATACACATTCAAATTCTATCAGTTCAGTATTTTTGAGGAAACAAATATACCAAATAAACATGCCTCTTACCACTTTTCAAAGCGAGCTTGAGATTCCTGAAGCAGAAACCTGAAGACCAGCTGAAGGGATATCAATAAACAACAATAAGAAACCTATAAAACCAACTAACTCCAGCACAATTCTAAGTTATAGTTTTTAACTTTTATACACACACAAAAAACCTTTTATACACGTAACAATTTCTGTATGTAAGAAGCGCTGAGTAATAAAATGCCCGGTTACCCACAAACTCACTAAAGCACAGTACACATTTCTTCACCTCAAAATAATGTTTCATTTCAATCATTCCCATGATTTCCAAATTACTAGACTTTATTTTTAGAGCAGTGTTTGCTTTAGAGAACAAGTGAGCGGGCCAGTGAATTCCCACAGAGCCTTCCCCATCCGCTCCCCACATATCTGTTATGGTTGATGAACTGGAATTGATATGTTATTCTAACTAAAGCCCATACTACATTAGGCTTCACTCTCTGTTTTGTACAGTTCTAAGGGTTATGCCAAATGCATATGTCCTACACCTAACATGACCATCTCATACAGATAAGTGCACTGCCCCAAATACAACTTCTTCTGTAGCTCTTCATTCTGTTCCCAATTCATGTTCCTGCCCATCACCAACCAGGACTCCCTGGCAACCACTCACTTTTTACTCTCTATAGTTTGTTCCATAATGTATATGTTTGGAATCATACAGTATGTAGGCTTTTCAAACCAGCTTCTTGGAATTGACAGTATGTATTTAAAATTCTTCCCATGTCCCTTAGGGAGCATGATAGCTCATTTCTTTTTACCACTGAATAATAGCCCATCATAGAGTGGTGCCACAGTTTTGGTTACTTATTCCCATACTGAAAGGCATCATGGTTGAGTCCAATTTTTGATGATTATGAATAAAACTTTTGTAAACATTTCCAAGTTTTTATATGTACTTAAGTTTTCCACTCATTTGTATAACACAGTTCCTGGGTCATAATCTAAGAGTATGTTTACTTATGTAAGATAATGTAAAATTGTCTTCTAAAGCAGTTACCAGCAATGAATGAGTTTCCTCGTTCCACATATTCAGGAGCATTTGCTGTTGTCAGTGTTTTGGAGTTTAGCTATTCTATAAGTATGTAGTAACACGTCACTGTAATCTGCAATTTCCCATTGACATACGATGTTGAACAACTTCTCATATGTCTACTTGCCATCTGCACCTCTTCCTTGAAGAGGTATCTGTTCAGATATTTTACCTACTTTTTAATTGGGGGTTTCCTTCCTATTGTTACATTCTAAGTGTTATTTGTAGAAATTTGATAAAAATCCTTTATTAGACATGTGTTTTTGCAAAAGTACTTCTAGTATGTGGCCTGCCTTTTCATCCTCCTAAAAGAGCAGAGTTTTTATTTTTAATGAAGTCCAGCACACCAAGTTTCCTTTCATGGACCATGACTTTGGTGTGGCATTGAAAACTCATTGTCAGACGAAAGTCACTTAAATGTTCTCCTATGTTATCTTCCTGGAGTTTCAGAGTTTTGCATTTTACATTCAGGTCTACAATCCATTATGAGTTACTCTTTGTGCAAGTTGCAACATCTATGTCTGGATTCATTTTCCTGCATGTGGAGGTCTTGCTACTCCAGTGCTGTTGTTTGAAAAGCTGCCCTTTATCCACTCAGTTGTCTTTCTCCTTTATCAAAGATCAGTTTACTCTATTTGTGCCATCTGTTTCTGGCCCTGTTTTCTGCTGCAATGACCTATTTGTCCACTCTTTCTCCAATACCACACACTGTCTTGATTACGAGGCTGTATAGTAAGTCTTAAAGCTGAGCACTGTCAGACCTCCAACATTGTTCTTCAATATTGTATCAGCTATTTGGTGTCTCTTGCCTTTCCATATAAAATTTAGAATCACTATGTAGCTAACCACAAAGCAATTTGCTGGGATTTGGGTCAGGATTGCATGGAACTTGTAGATCAACTTGAGAAGTGACATCTTAATAATTTTGAGTGTTCCTATATATGAGCATAAGCTATGTCTCCATTTGTTTAATTCTTTCGTTTTATCCATCAGACCATTATAATTTTCCTCATAGGAAATATACCTATTTTGGAAGACTTTTACCTAATTAATTCCATTGGGGAGTATTAATATAAATGGTATTATGCTTCTAATTTCAAACTCCATTTGTTCATTGCTAGTATATGGGAGGCAATTAGCTTTTATATATTAAAGTTATATCTTAATCAAATGCTATAAGTTATCGATTCCAATTCTTTTTTTCATTCCTTGGAATTTGCTTCACAGACATAGAACATGAGAACACTTCCTCTTCCTAAATATTCCAGAAAAAAAAATACCAAAAAGATAATGTATACACTTGACTGAATATAGAACTAAATAGTAGTTAATAATAAGTGCCAGGTTATTTTAATATAAGAGGCTTTCTTATATGAAAATTTTACTCTCAAAGATGCTCTCAATAAAATAGTAAGACTTCCTTGGGTTAATTAAAACCATGTTTTCAACAAATATTTAATGGAATGGGGAAATTGCCATGGTGTAATGTTATTTTTTTTAATGTCTATGTATTTTGTCAATATTAGGGCAACACATGCATGAAAATACTCTCACGCATTAATTTTTTTTAAGGAAAAGGAAATATATTTATATTTTTAAAAAATGATCTGCCCAGTGAAATATGGGCGAATTTTAGTTTGTGTCATATCTCTCTAGGTTCTCTAATCCTACCTGGACTTAACTGAGGGATGCTAAGGGGACCCTCTATTTAATTAGCCAGGATCTCCTAATAGCACAAGGGCACTATTTTTGTTTCAGTTAAAATTACCTTTCCATGTAAGCAATCATAAAAGAAAACCCTAGTTATTTAGGGGATAGCTTTAATTTTATTCTAGTTTTTTGATTCAAGTTAAAATAAAATATTTCCTTTGGCACAGATGAAGATTAACTGTGATATTCTCAGTGAAACTGTTAACTCATTTGTCACAATGAAAGCAGTATGGGGAGAGGTGCCGGCCAGAGGTCAGAAGTTCCAGGCCAGAGTCTTGGTATCGCAGATTCCAGTTCCATAGCTTTGGGCAAAGTGCTGATCCCACATAGTACTGGGGAACAGGAACCGAGCCAATGTATTCACACCAAGTTCACTGTCTTATTACTATTGTAATCACATTCAAGAAAATTAAGCTTAACTGAGAAATAGTGAAGAATTTCTTTAATAATATCAGTGTCCATTATGTAACATCTTCTCATTTAAATAAAAAAATCCCTTCCCCAAATGAGTATACATTTTACAATATTGTTTTCGAGGCAGCTTCTTTTATTATGACATATTAAAATACTATTCCCCAATTTTAGAGACTTTATAGTAAATACTTAAAGAGAAAGTTGTTTGCAGTAGAGGCTCATTTCTCTATTATCTCATTGTGCAAATGTTATAATTGGCTAACTGTCAACTTTTTGGGTTACATGCATCAATAAGTTATTCTACAGTAAGTACTGTCTGCAAGCTTTGGATTTTTGCACATTATACAAATCTATGCCAACATTTTGCATAACAAAATGGAGAAAAAAGTTTATGCTGCTTCAAATACTTGATTTTTTCAAACATTTTTCTTGTTTATATATTTTGATAAATCCAAATATGTAATTGAGTTAAGCATGTAAAGAAGTATATATCTGGCTGCCAGAGAAGTAAATATATTTTAATTACCTTCCTTAGATTAAAAATGTAATATTTTGAGGAACCATGGATAGGAAAGAAATGCTATTAAAAAACCTCAATTCCAGTAAAATTAACATTATTAGGTTAGTTTCAGGTGTGCAATATTTGGATTCAACAATTCTATACATTACTCAGTGCTCATCATGATAAGTGTGTTCTTAATCCCCATCACCTATTTGCCCCAGCCCCGCATCCACCTTCCTTCTGGTGACCATCAGCGTACTCTCTGTAGTCAAGAGTCTGTGCTGTTATTTGTCCCTTTTCCATTTGCTCATTTATTTTGTTTCTTAGATTCCACATATGAATGAAATCATATGGTAATTTATCTTTCTCTGACTGATTTATTTCACTTAGCATAATACCCTCTAGCTTCATTGTGTTGTGTGGTTGCAAATGGCAAGATTTCATTCTTCTTATATTTGAGTTACATTTTCTTGTATATACACATCACATCTTTATCCATTCATCAGTCAATGGGCACAGACTGTTTCCATATCTTGGCGATTGCAAATAATGCTGCTACAACACAGGGAAATCTCTACCTATCTGTCTATGTATGTATGTATGTATGTATCTATCTATCTATCTATCTATCTATCTATCTATCATCTATCTACCTATCTTTTTCAAATTAGTGTTCTCATATTATTTGGGTAAATACCCAGTAGTGCAATTGCTGGGTTGTAGGGTAGTTCTATCTTCAATTTTTTGAAGTGTCCATACTGTTTTCCAGAGTGGCTGCACCAGCTTGATTTCCCACCAACAATGTAAGAGGGTTCCCCTTTCTCCACTTCCTCACCAATACCTTTTGTTTCTTATGTTGTTGATTTTAGCATTTATGACTGGTCGTAGGTGGTATCTGGGGTTTTAATTTGTATTTCCCTGATAATGAGTGATGTTGGATATCTTTTCACGTGTCTGTTGGCTATCTAGATGTCTCTGGAGAAATATCTTCTTCTCATTTTTAATTAGATTTCTTTTTGGTGTTGAGTTGCGTAAGTTCTTTATATATTTTGGATACTAACCCTTTATCAGATATGTCATTTGCAAATATCTTCTCTCATTCAGTAAGTTCTCTTTTAGTTATACTGATTATGTCCTTCATTGTGCAAAAGGTTTTATTTTAATATAGTCCCAAAAGTTTATTCTTGCTTTTGTTTCTCTTGTATCAGGAGACCTATCTAGAACAAAGTTGCTGAGGCTGATGTCACAGAAATTACCACCTGTGTTCTCGTCAAAGATTTTTATCATTTCAGAAAAAGGTATGGTTTAAAGATACCTAGTAAAGTTTTACTATGGATACAAGTAAAGTTTTATCCTGATGTATTAAAAAAACTTTTTCAGGTTAAATTTACAAACCAGTTGTCACAGCAATGTGCATTTTGCCTCATGGAAACATTTGAAAAATGAAAAAAAAATCTTACTCCTAGACAACATGTTGCTCTATAATATGTAGCTGATACTTCCCCCTGTGTTAAACAATTTTAATTTAAATATTATTTATTCACATCATAGCTGACTAACTCACAGTAAACTAAGAAAAAACTAAGTTTTTTATATTATCATTTGGAAATGTGTACTTTTATCTCTAATGAAATCACTAAATATTTCCACAAGTTTCTTCTAACAAAACACTTTAATTAGTTAAAACTAATCTACAAACATGTAGAGATCACAGAAAAAAAAATGTTGGCATTTGTAACTTTTTAGGATAGAAATGAAATTGAGTATAGATAAAACTACATTTCTTTCACATCTCTACTATGAAGAAAGACATGATTTGGGCTAAAGTGTTCTCATTAATGTAACAACTCTATATTTATTAAACATGGAAAATACTCAACTGTTGATTTTCTTTTCTGTTTGAATCACTGTGCCACACAGCTACTTCTTACTTTTGCTTATTTTTATTTTTCCCATGAAAATGAGTGAAATTTGGTTTTGCTTTATTTTTTTTTCCCCTTATTTCTCACTTGAATTGACTACACTGATTGATCGTGAGGTTTATTGCCGTCTGAGTTTGCAACCAGGCCATGAGGTGATAAGGCCCAAACCACTGAGGAAATGAGGAAGAAGGAGAAAAAATAGAAACTGGTGTTTCCGACAAAAACTCACAGGGCGACCACATGCTTCTCACTGTAGTGTGCAGAACTCAAATGCACACCTAACTCAGCAGTGGTTGGTCCTGGGAATAAAGTCATGCTGCTAACTCACAGTAACTAGTTCACACTTTACCAACAAAGTCTGCAAAGCTGAAACATCAGCCTAGAATGTAACCACGGAGGACGAGATTCAGGCAAACTTGGAGCCTGATTTCCCCAGCTAAACCCTGTTTGATCAGCAGAACGGATTCCTTGGAGCTAATGTGTTAGAAAATGAGATTTTAACCAAGGTTTTTCTAATCTTCAGAACACAAGATAATCCCTTATGCCACATTTTCTCTCTTTAAAACCAGAGTAAGTTAGGTCATAGCATCAGCCTCCTTATGCAAAAACACAAAAGCATTCCAGACTTCACTGGGGCAGGGAAAGGACACAGGTCCTCTGAAAAGAATATATTTTACGAGAAGTGGATAATCATGTCTGTGGCAGAGAATTTCTCCTTTATTTATTTATTTTTTTGAGATTTATTTATTTATTTGAGAGACAGCAAGAACAAGCAGGGGGCAGAGGGAGAGGGAGAGAGGCTGTGAAGCAGACTCAGCACAGAGCGCAGAGCCCTGTGCTGACCTTAATGCCAGGACCCTGAGATCATGACTTGAGCCAAAATCAAGAGTTGGGCACATAACCGACTTAGCCACCCAGATGCCCAGGGAATCTCTCTTTTAAGAAGGCTGGCTAGGGGCGCCTGGGTGGCTTGGTTGGTTGGGCGACTGCCTTCAGCTCAGGTCATGATCCCGGGGACCGGGGATCGAGTCCCACATCAGGCTCCCTGCTCGGCAGGAAGCCTGCTTCTCCCTCTCTCACTACCCCTGCTTATGTTCCCTCTCTGGCTGTGTTTCTCTCTGTCAAATAAATAAAAAAATGTTAAAAAAAAAAAAAAAGAAGAAGGCTGGCTACATAAAGTTACAGACCTATTTTCAATTCCCAAGACTAGTTCTTGAAGATTCCACAAAACTCCAGAAAAATGGCATTTCACCATTACATCATATCGACATGTTTTATTTTCTAAAATGGTATAATTTATTGACATTAGTGATATCAGACTCTATTTTTGGTATGGGGGGATACTCATCTCTAAATGCTTTCTGCAAACACTAATCCAGTTCTCAAATGGGCAATGCCATCCCTGGCATGCATCCAGAGGCTTCTGGTCTCAGCATTCTTGGCTCATGTCAAGACCAGGCACCCCCAGAGAACAGACTCAAGAATTCTCTCTTCATATTTTTTTTAACCCCAGTGCTAAGGCCCATTCTCCTGCCCCCATGCCTGAAGTTCAGAGGGACATTACAAAGTGACACCTGGCCGGCTTCTCCCAGGGATGGGGCCACAGGCTCTCATTTAATCTTCCAAACCCAAATTCCCCTCCGCCCTCATTGGCCATCCCCAGCTTCCCACCCTCTTTCAAGATTCTAACCTCACTGTGTGGTAGAAGAAAGATCCAAGCTAACTCAAGCTCTTCCGTTCATCTCGCGTATTCTACTAGGTGTTCGATGTTTCTGCAATCCTATTTCTTTCACTCTCTTTTTTATTTTTTTTATTTTTTTTATTTTTTTTTTTT
>PITA01027292.1:0-21179 GCA_004023965.1 Spilogale gracilis | reverse complement strand
AGTGGGAGAAGGAAAGCAAATGGGAACTAGGGTAATCTAGGGAGGGAAATGAAACAACAGAGACTTTGGACACAGAAACAAACTGAGAGACTTGGAGGGAGGGGGGTGGAGGGATGGGAGAGCCTGGTGGTGGGTACTGGGGACACCTAAAGCGTGGAGCCCTGGGTGTGGGGAATGGGGAATGAATCTTGAAACACTGGAAAAAAAAAAACTTTAGTAACAACAACAACAAAAAGAAATGGTTGCATATTCGCAATTTTATATGGCTCAACCTAACATGACTAGTATGACTATTTCCTTCTCGCTGAGGAGAAATAGAATTTCTTACTGAGATGGTGAGTTACCAGTGAGATGGAGCTGGGAGGTGCCTAGCCATTCTCAGTACACTGATGTGTCTGTTTTTCCTCTCTCTAGCTCCAATGACAGTGGCTGTCACAGAGCAGAAACTTGATAAATTCATGTGGGGTTTTTCAAAAATGGACACAAATTTGTTGATACTCTTTCCCATGAAAAGGCAGAGTCCATGCTCTTACCTCTTGAATCTAGATAGTCTTGTGATTGATTATTTTGACCAACAGTATGATGGAAGTGACATCATTTGAGCCCCAAGGCTAGGTCATAAAAGGCCATGGAGATTTTGCTCGGTTCTCTCAGAATGCTTGTTCTTGGGACACTTCCCTGCGCAGCCCAGTCGCCATGTTGCAAGAATCCCAAGTCATATGGAGATGCCACATGTGGGTGCACACGTAGAGCCCAGACTTTGAGCCATTCTGATCCAGGCACCAGATAAGTACGTGAAGAAGCCTCCAGATGGGCTGGTCCTCAGCCATTTGAGTCTTCCAAGCTGAGAATCTGAACACTGTGGAGCAGAGACAAGCCATCTCTATTGTGTTTTGCTCAAACTCCTGACCTATAGTGTTCATGAGCATAATAAAATTCCTGTTGTTTAAGTCACTAAATTTGCAGGAGTTTGTTATTCAGCATTAGGTAAATGGAACAATGTGGAAAGAGTATGCACTTCTTTTCCAGGAAGTCAGGCTTAATTCTGATTGCAAAACTGACATGGGAGCCCCTAAGTCATCTGAATTCCAGCCTGCTGCTCCCTTGCCCATTGAAGCTCATGTTTGCCATTGGCTGTGCAGAAACATAAGCCATGATTATAGAGGTAACACTACCCCTCATTGACTTGATGACCTGAGAACTCTGAAGAGGGTTTCTGCCTACTGTGGGAATTTCAGATTGTAGACACTGGTTATCAGAAATATCCCTTGAAGAAAGTGCCCTTGATTGAGTTCTGAATGCTGCTAGAATACCAAAGTTGTCTTGTGTGTATATAGCTTTTAATTTTAAAATAACTTTATAATATATTTTTAAAGGAGCAATACATATTCATTATAGCAGGAACTGAAAATACAGATAAGCCAATAGAAGAAATCAAAACACCTTAGTCCCAGAAATTCAGAGACAATTGTTGTTAACACCTTACAAACCTCCTTTACTGGGCATAAACCACATGGCCCCGTTGTATATAACAGAATGAAATAGAATAGAATAAAATATATTTAATTATAATAAAACTCACAGACATACTATATATATATCACATTCTCCCATTACATATATTTTCTCTAACTTTTTTATACCAAAATATTATTGACATTGTTCCACACCTATATTTAAAGCTCTAATTTATTTATTTGTACTGATTGCGCAAGATTCAGTGTGATTGCCCTATAATTTATTACTCTCCTTGTTGATGGATGTTTATCCTTTTTCCGTACTTTTATTGTATAAATCA
The DNA here is from genome assembly GCA_004023965.1 of Spilogale gracilis. NCBI lineage: Eukaryota > Metazoa > Chordata > Mammalia > Carnivora > Mephitidae > Spilogale > Spilogale gracilis. Next base: position 19,381 of record PITA01027292.1, on the reverse strand, counting down.
TGCTGTATCACAATGGTGCTTAAGTGATTCAAGCTGGCTGTTGGCTGATGTTAGTTCTTATTTTGTATATCCCAAGGACCTTTCTAACAGGTTGTCCCTTATTCTCTAGGTCACATCCCCCTACCCCCACAAATTCATAAACACACACACACACACACACACACACACACACACACAGAGGAATTCAGTGGGAGAACATGCATAACACACAGGGAAATTCCACAGAAGATGGCATCTTGAGATCAGATGCGTTCAAAAGGAAGCATTTTCCTTCTCAGTCATTGTATAGGGTGGCAGCAAACATCTGCTCCTCCAAGAAAGAAATATTTAAAGATGCTGTGGGAAGTAGGTTAGGCCAAACATGAAAGGTTTTTCCTTCTCCCACTGTTGTATTTGTAAATATATTCCCTATGGTTTTTGCAATTGGGAAATGTCAGCATAAATGTGAAATAAAAATGGGCTGGGCAGTTAGTTGGTTAGGTTTTCTAAAATGGAGGAAGTAGAAACTGTAAATGATATGTACATGGATGAAGCCCTCCTCTTCTCCTTCTTCCTCTTTTTCTTCTTTTCCTCCTCTTTCTTCTCCTCCCCCATCCCTTTCTTGTCCCTCTCCTCTTCCCCCTCTACTTCCCCCTTCCTCCTTTCCCCTTCCTCCCCTTCCTCCCCTTCCTCTCCTCCTACTCCTTCTTCTTCTTCTTCCTTTCTTTTTATTCTTTCTTCTTCTTCCTCTTCTTTTCCTTTTTCTTCTTCTTTTGCCCCTCCTCCTCCTCTTTTTCCTCTTCTTCATCTCTAAGCAGAAGGTCCAAAAGGACTCCCTTGCTTTTTGTTAACTGAATATCAGTGAAGTATAGGCTTTTCTTTTCTTGATATGCCTTGCTGGAGTCACTGGCAAATTTTGTACAGGACAGTAGCAATGTTGCTCAGAAGAGGCACTTGGGATTTAGGATTTCTCTGTGGGGAGAGAAAAGAAGAGTGAGTGGAGCTGTCTACTGATATAGTTTAGACTTCCTCTGCTACCTTTCCAGCTCCTCAGCTACCTTTCCAGCTCCTCAGCTTGAGACATTAATCTGGAACTGGTCGAGTAGATAGTTTTTGATAAGAGCTTAAGTGTGGGAGTAGTTGGAAGTTAACAGAAAGTTTGGGTTTTGCCATCAGTCTGAGTTGAGTAGGTTCCAGTTCCAACATTGATTTGTGTTGAAGCCTGGAATATAATGGAAGCTTTTTTGAACCTGTTTCCTATTTTGTATGATGCAGACTGCACAGGGTTGGATCTGTGAGGGGTGTAGAAGGTAAACACGAAGTGATTGGAACATAACAAACATTCACAAATGTTGGTTTCCAGCTCTGCTCAAGACTGCCATTTTGAATGTCCTAGAGTAATGAACTGGAGAAAGTGAAATTCACTGGAATTCCCCTGAGAAAATGATAGGTGTCTTTGAGGGAAAGCATTTTTATGAGTTTTGGGTAGCACTAGTTATCCCCGCCTCCTCTGCCTCAAGGGGCCAGGGTATGTTCTAAATCTGTTTCCTGTGGTTAATGGAAGACTTTGTTTCATTGGTTGTCCCAAAGGTGTTTGAGGGTGAACCCATGGGATTCCAGGAATATGTAAGCTCTGGAAGGCAATGCATCCCCATGTGTACCCTGAGTCTTCAGGAAGTCTCCCATAGTATACAGTACTTGATTTGAACTGAGGGTACAATGGATTTCAAGAGAGCCAGGGATTCAGAGGCAATAGAAACTTTTGAGCTTGCAGCTATTCTGTAGAGGGATATTTATTTTTATGGGCAGTAGAACTGGGGTTCCAGACAAGTTCAACTGAGTATCCTGGTGGCAGACTGACCTCTGGGGTAGCTTTCCCTTTAAGGTTGTGCATCATTTGTGATTATTTCTATTTACAATCTCTTTTGGATATTGGAACAAGACTGATTTAACCCAATCACTGGGAAATACAGTCTTTAGGTCTGACTCTTCTGCACCCCCCCAAATGAGTTAAAGAATACGTTGGCCTGCTAACATTTTTATTATGTTATAAAATATTTAGTGGCTTTCCCCACAAATCCTGGTGCTTTGCTCAGAAATAACATAGCTGGCAGCAGGGATAGGTCAAGGCTGGTTGAAATATAAAATTAATGCAAGAAATGTGCTTGTTTGCCTAGAATATAATTTCTTTCCATTCTGACCCAATTTTTCTCCAGATCTTGGACTTGTGCTTATCTGCAAGTCTTCATTATTATGCATTTTACAGTCTGCAATCTTTTCTGTTCAAGGACACAGGCTGTAAGTCAAGAACTAAATTTGGATTCTAAAACTTGGGCATAGACCATCCAGGATCAGAGCTACAGAACAGATTTCAGGTGAAGCAATCAGTAGAGGAAGTATTCTAATAAATATAAATGAATGGTCAAATTTGCTCTTTCCTCTTGGATCTCATTGTGTGTGTGTGTATTTGTGTGTGTGTGTGTGTGTGTGTGTGTGTGTTTATAACAAATTACAACTGTTTTTGATATTCACAACCTTATTATAGTAATTATTGGAAAGAAGGAGAATTAGCTTTTTGCCCGGCCCTGCATTAGATGTGTAAACGTAGACCATGCATGTAATAAATCCAAGTGTAGGAAAAGTTTTAATTATACATAAAAATGAAACCCATGTTTTTAGAGTTATAGCTGATAATAAGGATATGACTAATAGTGGATACAGCTCAATAAACTTATGGCTTGCAATTTCAGGAAAACCTGCTAGAATTTTAGATTAGAATTCCTTTCAGTAAGATGTTACAAGTTCTGCAAATGCTACTGAGTGCTGAAGCTATCAGCTAGAGAAGATTACTTGAGGAAAAGGAAATGAATACTTTCGAAGAACCATTAAGTTTCAGATACTTAAATGTATATTCTCTCTTTGAATACTTCTAATAATCTTGTGATGTAAGTATTATTATTTTTACAGAGAAGGACATTAAGATTAAGGGTTTGTCTAATTTCATATAGCATATGAATGCAAATGGGTCTAGAATTCAAGCCATGGCTCTTTAACCCCCAAATGTATTCACTTACCATTAGTCAGGTCTCTGTAGGGTTAGTGCATTTGATACAGAAGATGTTTTGCTTCAAAACCAAATGTAGGGTTATTTGAATATAGAACAGTAATCCACAAAATCAAGAAATGAGGAGTTTCAACATAATATTTATTGGCAGTTGGCAAATGGCCATCTTCCACAGCTTCTCTAGTGTCTTAAACAAGAAAATATTCGCAACTGTAGTGAAAAGAGTGGGACTTGTCAAGCTGTTTTCAGATAGAATGTTGAGGATAAAGACCATGAGCTGAAGAAACTGAAAGAGACTGGCTGACTTCTTAGAGAGGGTTTGCAGAGTCAGAACTGTAGTGGGCAATCCTAGAAACCAAACCTGTCAGTGTCTCAGGTTTGATGAGGCTCAGGATTGACTCAGGTTTAGAGTACATTATTTATTAATTTATAAAGTAAGATATCATTTCCTTTGACCATATAATGGTGCCTGTCACACAAGGACATTTTTCTTGGCACTAAGATAATATATAGACTTTGTAACTGGAAGGTTTATTAGTGAGTAGACACAGAAGGAATGGAATTGAATAACCATAGAGGGATATTTTCTCTAGACCATAGATGAGATTATGCTGTTTAGTGACCAGAACATTCTCATCTACAAGATTTTTGTTCATTAGTGCCACTTTTTCCTAGACACCATATAGATCTTATTCCTATTCTTTAGATTCACTAAGTCAGTTGTTAATTGAATTAGTGAATCTGAAAATTAAAAAATTAAACAAGAGTTAAAAAATATGTACTTTCTGGGGTGCCTGGGTGGCTCAGTCATTAAGGGTCTGCTTTCAGCTCGCAGGATCATGGGATGGACCCCTGCATGGGGCTCTGTGCTCCATGAGAAGCCTGCTTCTCCCTCTCCCACTCCCCCTGCATGAATTCCCTCTCTTGCTGTCTATCTTTCTCTGTCAAATAAATAAAATCTTTAAAAAAATTTGTACTCTAGTCATCTTAATTGGATTCCCACAAATCCCTTACTGCTCTGTGTAGAAAACCCAAGGGCAATCTTTTCCATGAGGATAGGTCTCAGATATTATACTTATTCCCAGGTTTGAAGTTTCTGTAGCCACCTTCTATACCAACTATAGACACAGAAAACCCTTCTCAATAGAGCTGACTTAGTCTGACCTGACATTCAGCAATAAATTGGAATTAGGAAAACTAGAGATTGGATTGTAGGGAGAAAAAATTAATATTAGATGAATTTGGGGAAAGATTTCTGTAAATAAGAATTAATAAGAAGTATATAGGACAGATTGGCTTTTGCATTTTATTTTGAGCAAGAGAACACGTGAAAAGAAATATTCCTTGGGAGAGAAGCTATAGTTTTGAAATATAATTTTCATTTAAGGATGACAATAATTTGAAGGGCTCATGTAAGTTAAGCATTACTATTTAAAAAATATTTTAAAAGTTTTTCCCCAAATAATTCAAATGTAATATGGCATGATTGGAGTTTTGTATATCTAATTATGGTGGGCTTATCTTTATATTACTGACAGGTAGCTAATGAGCACTAACTATGTATAGGTGAGTGCTAGGCATTGTGAATAAACATAATAAGATAGTATCTTCCTATAAGGGACATTTGCTTTAAATCCTATGATAAGACACTCTAACAAAGAATGATTTACAACCAAGAGCCATGTGTAGTTTTTACCAGCAAGTGGCACATCTACTGTTGGAAAGTATTATGATAACAACTTGGAGGTCAGGAACTGTGTAGGGTAGCATTAATTCAGGTTAGGGAAGTTTATCAGTGCTATTTGCTTTCTAGAAGAGGTAAGGATCCTTGGAAATGGTCCTCAAAATTCCCAAAAAGTTATTGTTCTTATTTTCAATTTGGCTACTTTTGCAGGTTTACAGCTCTACACTTACATCCAAGAATAGATGTCTGTATTCAAGTACTTTCCAGAAGAACATACTAGAATTTAAAGCTGTCTAATACTTATTAAAATAATAGCTGAGAAGAAAAAGCAATATTAAAGATTTAGGACTGCAGTTAATTCCTTCTTCTAAAATCCAAATATTTCTTTCCAGACCGCAAAAAGCTGTGAACTTGTATGGAATAATAATGCCTCCATCAAGATTTGTTCTCTGGGGCAGATTATGAACTATGTTGAGGAACACTATGAGAAACAGTCTTAGGACATGCCCTGTCCTGAAGCTGTGGAGAGAATGTGTATGAGAGTATCTTCTATCATATAATGCAAAGCATGGAGATAGTTGAACTTATTGGGCAAGTTACCCAGTCAATAGTCAATAATAACTTAATCTCTGGCCATTTCAGTGTTGTTTATCCCCCTGTGATAGTATGGGCAGGAGCAGAGAGAGCAATAGAAACTGAGATCTTCCACTATTACGACTTGGTCACTATCCAGAGAGGGACATAATCACCATTAATGAGAAGAAACTTGCTAAGATGGAGAAAATGAGTCTAAATGAAATTATTTCCATTTACCAGATTATATGACTTAATTAGCCCAGATCTGCACATTCAATATGGTAGCTACTAGCCACATGAGGCTATTAACATTTACGTTGGAATTAATCAAAATTAAATAAAATAAAAAAAGTCTAGTTCTTTAGTTATACTAGTAACATTTCTGGTGCTCAGTAACCACACATGGTTATTGGGTCACCATAATGGACAACACAAATATAGAACATTTCCCTCATTCAGAATAAGCAGGATTTCCTATATTGCAGGATAGCCCTGGTCTATAGCATATCAAAGAGAGAATGACCCAAGCAGTGAAGTCAACAGTCTATTTTCCAGAGCAATGTTACCAGGATGTTTTCTATCTCCTTGCTTTACTCATCCCATTATATCATTAGTGCTTTGACTGAGCTGGTACAAATAAATAATGTTGATGCAATTACTTTAGAATAAGGGAGATTTTCCCCATTAACCAAATTTATGGGCTCACATTTGTATATTATACACATTTTTATGAGAATGAAGATACATCGATCCAAAACCTATGGGATACAGCAAAGGCAGTCCTAAGGGGGAAATACATAGCCATCCAAGTCTCACTCAAAAAAATTGAAAAATCCCGAATACACCAACTCTCATTACACCTTAAAGAACTGGAAAATCAACAAAAAATTAAACCAACCCCCCAACACAAGATGGGAAATAATTAGGATTAGAGCAGAGATGAATGAATCAGAAACTAGAGATATAGTAGAACACATCAACGGAACTAGAAGCTGGTTCTTTGAAAGAATCAATAACAGTGATAAACCATTGGCCAAACTAATCCAAAAGAAAAGGGAGAAGACCCAAATTAATAAACTTATGAATGAAGGGGGAGAGATCAAGACTAACACCAAGGAAATAGAAACAATCATCAGAAGTTACTATCAACAATTATATGCCAATAAGTTTAACAACCTAGGATATGGATACATTCCTAGTAACCTATAAACTTCCAAGACTGAAACAGGAAGACATTGACAATTTGAACAGACCTATATCTCGTAACGAGATTGAAGCAGTGATCAAATACCTCCCCCAAAACAAGAGTCCAGGACCAGATGGATTCCCTGGGGAATTCTACCAAACATTCAAAGAAGAAATAACACCTATTCTCCTGAAGCTCTTTCAAAAAATAGAAGCAGAAGGAAAGCTTCCAGACTCTTTCTATGAAGCCAGCATTACTCTAATACCCAAACCAGACAAAGACCCCATCAAAAAGGAGAACTTCAAACCAATATCCCTGATGAATACGGATGCCAAGATTCTCAATAAGATCCTTGCTAACAGGATCCAATAATACATTAAAAAGATTATCCACCATGACCAGGTGGGATTTATCCCAGGGATGCAAGGGTGGTTCAACACTCGCAAGTCAATCAACGTGATAGAACAAATCAATAAGAGAAGAGAGAAGAACCACATGGTACTCTCAATTGATGCAGAAAAGGCATTTGACAAAATACAACATCCGTTCCTGATCAAAATTCTTCAAAGTATAGGGATAGAGACAACATTTCTCAACCTCATAAAATCTATCTACGAAAAACCCACAGTGAATATCATCCTCAACGGGGAAAAACTGACAGCCTTCCCTCTGAGATCAGGAACAAGACAAGGATGCCCACTCTCACCACTACTGTTCAACATAGTGTTAGAAGTCCTAGCAACAGCAATCATACAACAGAAAGAAATAAAATGTATCCAGCTTGGCAAAGAAGAAGTCAAACTCTCTCTCTTTTCAGATGACATGATACTCTATGTGGAAAACCCAAAAGACTACCCCCAAACTACTAGAACTCATACAACAATTTGGTAATGTGGCAGGATATACACAATTTTGCTCTTTTCTCTTATTGGCTTTGTAGAATATCTAAATTTGGTACATTAGTATAGATACTATTTTGGACTATGGAAAAATTCTGGTTGAAAAAATTGATTTAAATTAATGGTTTAGGGAGTCCTTTGAATAATTTGTAGATTTCAAGTTTTCTTATTTATCTTCTTATTATCACAGATGACTAAGAGTTGTTTTATATTTCTGTTAAAGAACAAAAAGAAAATTTAAGAGAGAGTCTGACAGACGAATGGAGAGGGACAGACAAGGGAAGGGACAAATAGAGATGAACAGATGATTATAAAAAGAGACATTTATTCAGTGTGGCCTATGAGGGTATTACTAGGCTAAGTTATTCTGTTTAATTTTTATTAGACCCCACTGTAGTAGATTTTATCCTGATTTATAGCTGAGGAAACAGGTCAGAGAGGGATTTCACTTTGCTCAGGGTCACACAACTAGTTGGTAGTGTGGAGAGTCAAAGTAAAACTACCTTACTGGAAGGATCATGAATGTTCCATTTTATCAAGTGCTAAGCCATTATTGCTTTCTATCCTGAGAACTGACGGCTTTCGGTCTCTTTCTATTTAGTTAAAGTACTAAATCTCAAATTTCTATGATTTTAGCCTGTAAGTGGCAGAGCTAGAATTTGATTCTAGTTCTTCATCTGTGTTAGTGAGAGGCCTAGGAAGAGATCTTTACCCATGAGAATCTCATTCTTTTATTACATTAGGGGGAATTTGATGATACTTGGTGACATATATTTTCTTTTATCTCTTCAAATTTTTTTTGAGGAATTTTTGTTCTTTTTATTTGAAAATAAAAGCAATGTGTCCAAAATGTTTTCTAAAGTGATTCTTTTTCTGAATTATATTATACCTGCTTTTTGGTCTTACAATGCTTCTAATTTTTATTGGAATATTAAGCAATGCTCCATGCTGTTTTATTCTAATGATTTCTCATCTTTCAGTGGGGGTGATTTTGTTCAGGTGTTTGATTTGCTTTTTTAAAGTGTAGGGGAAGGGGTGAGAGGAATGAACTAGGACAGCGAGTTACTTCGGTTTGATTATATTGTCTCCAAGTTCCTTCTCATTAAAGTTGCTGCTTTTTGTGTTTTCATCTCTTTTCAAATTTTGGCATTCTTTTCTTTAATTTGAGCAGAATTTAGGGTGATCATTAATGAAGCATATGTCACTGCTCTCTAGTGATTTAGTGTGAACCACATATATTTGTATAGTTAAGCAAATAGAATGAAAATAAAATGCCCATTACCTGGTTTAAGTAACTCAGTTGTTCAAACAGCAATTCCTTGGAGTGGGGAGAGCTGTACTATACAGACTGACTTTTCAGATGGTGCTAAGATAAAAAGAATAAGCTGTAAATGTAGACGTAGCTACATGTATCGATAGATTATTTAGGACAGATACTTTCTATGTGTTGGAATGAAATAAATCATTGAGGAAACCAAGGTTAAGAGAGATTAAATAGGTTGTCCAAGGTCATTTAGCCTGTAAGTGGCAGAGCTAGAACTTGATTCTAGTTCTTCATCTGTGTTAGTGAGAGGCTTACGGAAAGATCTTTACCCATGAGAATCTCATTCTTCTATTATACTAGGACATTTGATGATACCTGGTGACTTTTTTTTATTGTTACAACTAGAGGGAGGGCTACTGGCATCTAGTCAGTAGAAGCCAGGGATTCTGCTGACCATTGCACAATGCATAGGCCAGTTCCCACAGCAAAGAAGGATCGGACTCAAAATATTGGTGGTAACAACGGTGAACAGGCCATTGAACAGCAGACCTCTTGTTCTCTTGTTCTCTAGGTCTTGTTCTCTAAGTCTTGGAGACAATAGCACATGAGAGGGTGAGATTGGCTTGAGGGAGGGGCAATAAGGACTCTGGGGCAGCTGCAATAGCTTAGTTCACTTGTTCACTCAGTTGTTGGCTCCTAAAGGAAAGTTAAGAATTTATATTGAGCTTTAAGATTCAAGCCCATATTTTCTGATTCCAAATCTAGTGATTTCCATCGTTTCACTGTCTTCACTTCGTATAGGATTCTGCACCATTTCAGATTTCTTTTGCATAGAACTTTTGTTGGATACCTCAAAATGGAGTATAAAAATATAAAAAAGTGTTAGTGACAAACACTTTTGAAAATAAAAAAAATTAAGGAAGACACATTAAGGTTAAAGTACTAAATCTCAAATTTCTGATATTTGAAAAAATTACCTTTGAGAAAATTATGCAGTGTGTGTGAGTGCCTATATAACAGTCTTAAATATGATTTAGTTCATTAAGTTGGTGGAAAAATTGCTCTTTGTTTCAGAACAAATTTTGGTCTATATATGATGCTGTAAAGAAAACCCAGATTTATACAATATTGGGAACATAATTTTATTAGAGTGATTTGTTATAAGGCCCTGGGGCTTTAAGTATACAATCTAGTTTTATTAGATGACCCAAATTTATTTGTTTATGATCCAGATTTATTTCTTCATTTAAAATGTTTTTTCTTTATTAAAAATAATAATAAAAAGACAGGGGTGCTTGGGTGGCTCAGGCTGCTGAGTGTCAGACTCTTGGTTTCAGCTCAGGTCATGATCTCAAGTCTGAGATTGAGCCCACACTGGACTTTGCCGTTGTGCTGGGAGTCAGCTGAGGATTCTCTCTCCCTTTGCCCCTCTGGCTGATCTGTGCATGTGTGCCTGCTCCTGTGCACTCTCCCTGAAATAAACACATAAATCTTAAAAAAAAATAAAGACAAACTGTGAAATTCACTCCCTAATTTTTCTTTCTAGTGCTTCATCCTTTTTTTACTGTTATTACGGTTATTGGCTTCTACTGTTTTTTTTTTTTTTTTTTTTTAGGAATTTTCTTATTCATATGCAAGGAAATAAAGACAAGCTTCGTCTTTTTTACATGTAGATTTGTGCTGCTTATACTGCCCTTTTACTGCTTTTCATCTTATTTTCTCATTTAACAACATATCTCAGTAATGTTTCCATATGAGTACATAGAAAACTATACAATTTTTTTTCACTATACTATAGGATGTTCCATTGTTAGCACGAGCAGTCAGGTACTTAACCAACCTCTATTGAAAGACATTTGTTGTTTCCAAACCTATATTATTAACCTTACACATATATCAATTCAAATATTGCTTAGGTATATCTGTGAGATAATTTTTGAGAAGAGGACTCCAAAAGTCAAATTGTATATGTATTTTTATTTTTGAAATATATTCTAACATTTTTCAACACAAGGATTATATTCTCACTAGTAATACACAACAGTGTCTGTCTCCATATAAATTTCTTAATAGAACATGTTATTAAGCTGTTGGATTTTTGCCCATATAGTGAGTTTAACTTTTCTATTTCCTTTATGGAAATCAATGTTTAAATTTTTGATTTTTTTCTTGGGTCAGTTTGGGTAAATTCTATTTCCCTAGAATATTATTTTATTTAAATTTTCAAGTTTGTATGGATTTTAACAAGCAATCTCTGTGATTCTTTAATTTTCTTCATTTTTCCTTTTAATATTTATACCTCTTTCAAAAACTGTAAGATAAATTTTTACCATCACCCTATCCTCACCAAATAATGATTTTTACTTTATTGGTTCAAAATTTTTCTTAGTTTTTAATTCATTGATTTCTGTTATTATCTGTATTATTTTTCCTTTGGTTTATTTGACTATAATTTTTGAATAGAATATATAATTAAATACTTTATTTGATTTTTAGATGAGTAGGTAGCTAAGCTTATTAACTTATTCTCTGAAACTGCTGTAGCTGCTTTTTAAAGTTCTGATAACCATAGTTTTTCTCATCCATATGTTCTAGAAATTTTGTTACTTCAGTTTAGTTCTCTTTGATGCCATAACTATTTCAGAAAAAATATATTTAGGGATAAAATGGCCATTTATCATCTTTTGTAATTAGAATCTAGTTTAATTCTACTGTAACAGGAAAAAGCTATCTGTTCTATTTTTATTTTTGGAATCCATTAAGGTTTTATTTGTGGCCTAATACAGGGTCAGTTTTTATGACTGTTTCATGGGAACTGAAATAAAATTCACTCTTTATTTCAGGGTAATAAATTTGACACATATCAATCAGGACCATTTCCACTTCACCAACTTTGTTATTTAAATCTGTATGCTTGTTCTGTTTCATTGTTGTTGTTGCTTGTTTGTTTGTTTGTCTAATGACTCCTGTCAAGGACTGAGAAAAATGACTTTATCTCCTACCACTAAGTCATCTTTATTTCTCACCAAAGCTTACAAGATTTCTGCTGTATGAATATTGCTGCTAAGTTATCTAGTGCATAGGTGTTCATAAATTGAAAATGTTCGGTTTGGATAGGAAATTTAGTATTGCCAAGGGCCCTTCTCTGTTTCATTTTAATGCTTTGAAGCCTTAATTCTAACTTGTCTAGTATTAATATTGTGATCCCTGCTTTGTTTATGTCTTAGAAATTACTCTGTTCAGTCTTTTATTTTTTATTTCTCTAAATCACTTTTTAAAGATCTGTTTCTTTGATTTTGGTACAGAATTTGACTTTGCCTTGTGAAGCAATCTGAAAATTTTTTTCTCTTCATATGTAATTTAAACATATTTATATATTTTTTGGTTAGCAGATACATTCAGTTTGAATTATATTTTATGGTTTGTTTTGTTTTTCTGTTTTTATAAAAGTATGTGGTTGACTGTTTTATTTTTGTTTGTTCATAATTCTGTAATTTATTAAGGTTTGAATTTTTGTTTTGGTGATTACTTTCATAATTGTAACATTCTGTGGCCTTCTACATTTTTAGGTATCTATTAGTTCCCAAACATGAGCTAAAAATAAATTGATGTGATCATGCTATTAGTCAATAAAATCAAGAAAGCACTTTATTTGTATTGCTAAATGTGTCTCTACTTCTAGCACATGGCTTGTATCTTATTAGTGTCTTAATAAGAACTCCTGGAGGGGTTCCTGGGTGGTTCAGTTGGTTAAGCAACTGCTTTTGGCTCAGGTCATGATCCTGGAGACATGAGATCAAGCCCCACATCGGGCTCCCTGCTCAGCGGGAAGCCTGCTTCTCCCTCTCTCAGTCCCTCTGCTTGTGTTCCCTCTCTAGCTGTGTTTCACTCTGTCAAATAAATAAATAAAATCTTTAAAAAAAATAAGAACTCCTGGATAGAACAATGTTTCTGTTGCTTCACCATATTTTCCTTGAGTGTTTGCATTTCTGCATTGTGGTCCTCATTCAGGGAGGTATTTATTTTATTAATATTGAAAAATAATTTCTGGAAAAATGCTTTGTCTCAATTTCAATCTGCTCCCTGACACCATTTTTCTGGTTAGGATTTCTGTTTTTCTTATATTAAGTTTGTATCAGTATTTTCCTATATATTTTTATTATTTATAGTTTATTTTATTTATTTATTTTTTTAAAGATTTTATTTATTTGACAGAGAGAAACACAGCTGGAGAGGGAACACAAGCAGGAGGAGTGAGAGAGGGAGAAGCAGTCTTCCTTCCAAGCAGGGAGCCTGATGTGGGGCTCGATCCCGGGTTTCCAGGATCATGACCTGAGCCAAAGGCAGCCGCTTAACCAACTGAGCCACCCAGGAGCCCCTATTATTTATATTTTAATCCATTTTCTGCTCCTGGATGAGCTTTTATGGGCTATTCTTTGGTAATAGCGGGAGTGGGGGCAAGATGCCCAGTTTAGTCTCCCAGATTTTACACTCAAAGAGCTTTCTTGTTTTTACTGCCACAGAGACAGACAGACTGCTTCCTGAAATTATAGCTCATCTCTGCTTTGTTTATTTTTTAGTTTTTGAGTGTAGGATTATTTCCTCTGTCTTTCCAAATCAAATTGAATCCTGGAGGCCTTTTCCCTTCAGTCTTGTTTACTCCAGTTTCCACACTCATTGTGATGAACAAGAGAAATAGTTTATTATAGGATGAGCTCCTCATCTTCAAGAAGGGTACCTTTTATTGCCAATTCCTGAGATCTGCCAGCTGGACCTTTGTACCATCCCTCATGCTTCTTCTTGTTACTTCTTGGGCAGCCTCTGCCTCATCTTGGTTGCTTTTGGGGGCCCTTTCCAAAATTTTGGAGTCTACAGATTATATGTGCCCTGATTGCACTGAAAATGAAATTTGTGCAATTTAATTAATTCTTTTGTAATATTTACAGAAGTATTTATATTAGAATTCTGATTTAATTTTAAAATGGGGTGGGCACACTAGTCCTTCAGAAGTACAGGTCAGGGACAAAGTGAAGCTGATCTGCAATTTTTTAAATAAACTGTTTTGCCTGCACACTTATGAACAATTGAAAACATGGGAAGAAGATGTGGGAAAACTTATATAATCTTCACCTTTCGTTTTATGTTTTAAATTCTGGCTTCTTTCTCTCACACCCAAAGTCTGAGTGTCTCTGTCACACAGCTAGGGATATGTTTCTAAGTCCCTTTAGGACAGCTACATTGCTGAGATTGTACAGTCACATTAGGGACAATGAGGCAGGGGTTTTGATGTTATATATGGCATCATATTGGTGCATGATTTTACTCCCCACAGTTTTATACTATCTTGATGTTCCCACCTTTTTATATGTGGACATAACTGTAGAGTGCTGGGAATAACTGTGGATAATAGGCTGGCTTTTTTAAAACTGCAAGTCATGATACAGAGTCAATGAGCTTTGCAGAGAATGGCTAAGCCACAACATGGAGAACAGTCTTTATTTTTGGGTATCCTGGAAGGTATAAGCATGAGATTTGATATTTTCACCCCATGAGATTTGATATTTTCACTCATCTGACATTATACCATCAGTATTACCATCTTCAAATGTCAAGGACAAGGTTATCTATGTTTTCCTTTTATTATTATCTTCCAGTGTCACTTAGCTGCTTAGCAGCATTCTGGTACATTTTCTGCATTATTGTCTGATGCGTTGGAGGCAGAAGTAGTTGGGGGATGGGTTGAACATTTTTTAAAATTAAAACAAAATAGAGCCCTTTCCAATATATCAAGTTCTGTTGTTGATACAAAGATGGTAAATCATCTGCCTCACATTCAAATGGTGGGCAGCAGGCCACCATTTTTAAAGTAACTATTACGTGGCAAATATTGAGCCAGGTATTTTATTTATTTATTTATTTATTTATTTATTTATTTATTTATTTACAACTCTGCTATGTGGGCACTGTTAGCTCTGTCTTATAGAGGAGACATCTGAAGCTCAATGAAGGGATAGAGCCCAGACTTGGATCAATGACTCCTACTGTACCACACTGACTACATTTCCGTGGAGGGAACAAGCATGACTACAGTTCCCTGAGACAAAAGTGATGGATTGGGACTGGAAATCAAACCAGGCAGCCTCAGCATCCTAATTTAAGTATCTGTGCCAAGGTGTCATCCAAACCTAGGTCCTAAGATTATGGGTACTATTTGAATTTCTGTCTCCATCAGGAGGCTGAGAGGGCAGGTAGGAAAGTGGGTTTTGAAGGATTAATCACTTTTGGGGTGCTCAATGTTAGGAAGATTAAAAACTAATAACCTAACACAAATATTATTGAGAATGCATTATTTCTCACTAAGAAAAATATGTAAGCCATCAGGTCTCCTATTAATTCTTTAGGGGAAAGATTATAAAAACATGGAACATGTTTTTTGTTCCCAGTGGCTGATGTCATACTTTCTGGCTTGGTATAGTGTGGGAAATCAGATGCTCTTCTGTGCAACTTTGGTGGAGAATTGAACACTTGTCACTGAGTAGGCTCTTTCCTATCACCTTCATTCTCATGGACTCACCAAGTCCATTATCTTACCATTTTACACCATCATGGGCTTTTGTGTTGCATTTACCATACTATCTTCCTCATACGCATTTACTTTCAGCTCAGGATATTTGAAGTAGAACTTTGCAGTGTGTCATTTCCTATGTCACAGGAAGATAATATGGCTATGTAATTAAAAAGGTTAGCAACACTGACATTTCTGTGTTTGTGCTAGAATTATCTTGATATTACCAGGGATTAAAGAATGCTGCCACCTGTTAGGAACATATGCATATGTTTGAGCAAAGGTTAATGAGTCTGTTCAGAAAAATGATTCAGGTATGGGCTTAAGAGCAAGTTGGCACATTCTAAAGTAACAGAGCTGTATGTTCTGACCCTTAGTCAGTTTTGCGTAATACAACTTGAAGGTTCCTTTTTAGGGAGGTTGTTGGGTACTATAGTGGTTTGACTGATTATTTCAATCTTGAATATAAGACAAATTTTCTCTGACTTGTCTAGATGTTCCACCTTTCATGTTTATGTGCAATATTAATTCTGTGTCAATGTAGTTGTATGTATTGTAAGAGAGAAAATGCCCCTTTGTCTTAATCTCTGTGTATTTGTCTTTGTATAATGCTATGCTGTGTGCAAAGATGGCAGCTTTGTGGAGGTGTATGCATGGTGACTTGGATTATATTTATTGAATATATAAATATGGTTGATAAATTTGATATAATTTAGTTATACTCAACACTGCATATCAGTTATCTACTCTCTGAAGGTCTTCTTTAGTTAAATATTATGACCAAGCTCTTGAGAATCTTCTACATCTCTGAGCCTTTGTGAAAAATATTATTTTCAGATACCCATTTGTCGAGTGTTTTTTTTCTCTTTGATTTATAAAGAGTGGTGGTGCTTTTTTGAAAATTGCTCTCTGGACAAACAAGACATCCTTCTCAAATCAAGATGATGGCTTGACCTGAAGAAGCCCTTTCACCTCCCAGAAAAGTGCAATAGTGAAACTTGTCTTTTACTCAACTGCCTTACTTTGAGAAAGGACTTGTTAGTTTAAAAATAGTCATCTTTTACTCCCTGCCTGACAGGGCCTCTCTGCCTTTTCTCAAAAGCCAGTGTTTACTGATCTTCTGTGATTGACAGCCTCCTCACCACTTAAATGGAAGAGGGGATGGGAGAATATTCCATTTTATTGACAGGTGCTGAGACCTTGTCAGGGACAATTGCTTAGCAACCTCTATGCTGCCACTTTTGGGAAAGGGGAAGAAAGGACAGAATTACATATAAATTAAAAGAAAGCATATGTGACAAAGGCCAACTACCATAAAACACTGTGTGATTTTTTAAACTAGTTCCTTAAGTTAGCAATGTAAGCTGTAAAACTTGCACAAATTATCTTTTTCTTCCCCTGGTTATTGAATTACTGAAGATTGGAGATAGTGTCAGGTGGGGAGTGAAAAGCATCTTGTTCTGGGAAAAAGGGCCTGAGTTCCTACCCTGACTCTCAGCCTGGCTGTTTGACTCGATGTAGGCTTTTCCACATTCCTAAGCTTCCTGGGAAAAACTAGGAAAATCACCCTTGTTAAAAATGAAAGAAGTTTATAATGCATGTGGATTTGTAATGCATTGAAAATTATCTCGAGCTTGCAAAATAAGGAAAAACATTGGCTTGCATTTGAAAATATTTTTAAAATGCCTCTGATCCTTATAGTTCTGTGACACAGAATAACTGTTACCTCCATATTTCAGTTAGTAATTATTAACACCAATTATAAGTATGGATTTTTTCCACAGCTCCACTGGGGGTAGGCAGGGTTTGATCAAGTTGACTGGTCCCAAGTCTGTGGCATTTTCACTCTTGTATCATTTTCTATGCTACTTTTAATTAAGTCTGTAATAAGATTTTGCAAACTAGCTTGCTCCAAATGATCTGCCATGAATAACCAGTTTTTTTATTACATTATTTTATTTTTTCAGTGTTCTAAGATTCATTGTTTATGCCCCACACCCTGTGTTCCATGCACTATGTGCTCTCAATATCCACCACCAGGCTCACCCATCTCCCCACCTCTCCCCTCCAAGACCCTCACTTTGTTTCTGAGTCCAAATTCTCTCATGTTTTGTCTTTCTTCCTGATTTACCACACTTTCCATTTCCTTTCCTTCTCCTACTGCCTCCTTATTATTCCTTATGCTCCATAAGTAAGTGAAACCATGTGATACTTGACCTTTTCTGCTTGGCTCATTTCACTCAACATAATATCCTTCAATCCAGTCCATGTTGCTACAAAAGTTGGGTATTCATCCTTTCTGATGGAGGCGTAGTATTCCATTGTATATATGTACCACATCTCCTTGATCCATTCATCTGTTGAAGGGAACTTGGCTCTTTCCAGTTTGGCAATTGTGGCCATTGGTGCAATGAATGTTGTGGTACATATGGCCCTTCTTTTCACTACATCTGTATCTTTGGGGTAAATACCCAGTAGTGAAATTACAGGGACATAGGGTAGCTCTATTTCTAACATCTTAAGGAGCCTCTCCACCATTTTCCAAAGGGGCTATACCGACTCGCATTCCCACCAAAAGTGTAAGAAGTTTCCCTTTCTCCACGACCTCTTCAACAGTTGATGTCATTCTAACTGGTGTAAGGTGGTGTCTCAGTGTGTTTTAGGTGTTATTTATTATTTATTTATTTATTTATTTATTTATTTATTTATTTATTTATTTCTTTATTTATTTTAAATGTTCCAAGATTCATTGTTTGTGCCCCACAACCAGTGCTTCATGCAATATGTGCCCTCCATATCTACCACCAGGCTCACCCATCCATCACCTCATCCCCTCCCCTCCAAGACCCTCAGTTTGTTTCTCAGAGTCCACAGTCTCTTATGTTTTGTCTCCCTCCCTGAATTACCCTACTTCCCATTTCCTTTCCTTCTCCTACTGTCCTCTCTATTACTCCTTATGCTCCACAAGTAAGTTAAACCATGTGAAACTTGACTTTCTCTACTTGGCTTATTTCACTCAGCATAATCTCTTCCAATCTGGTCCATGTTGCTACAAAAGTTGGGTATTCATCCTTTCTGATGGAGGCATAATATTCCATTTTATATGTGTACCATATCTTCTTTATCCATTCATCTGTTGAAGGACACCTTGGCTCTTTCCACAGTTTGGCGATTGTGGCCATTGCTGCAATGAATGTTGGGGTACTTTGGCCCTTCCTTCACTACATCTGTAAGTCTGAGATAAATACCCAATAGTGCAATTGCAGTGTCATAGGGTAGCTCTATTTTCAATTTTTTAAGGAATCTCCACTGTTTTCCAAAGCGGCTGCACCAACTTGCATTCCTACCAACTGCGTAAGACAATTCCCCTTTCTCCACAGCCTCTCCAACAATTGTTGTTTCCTGTCCTGTAAATTTTGGCCATTCTGACTGTTGTAGAGTGGCATCTCAATGTAGGTTTTGATTTGAATTTCCCTGATAGCTAATTATGACAAACATTTTTTCATGTATCTGTTAGCCATTTGTATGTCTTCCATGCAGAAGTGCCTGTTCATGTCTTCTGACCATTTTTTGATGTGATGATCTTATTTTGGTTGTTGAGTTTGAATAGTTCTTTATAGATCTTGGATACCAGCCCTTTGTCTGTAGTGTCATTTGCAAATATCTTCTCCCATTCTGTGGGTTGCCTCTTTGTTTTGTTGGCTGTTTCCTTTGCTGTACAAAGCTTTTTATTTTGATGAAGTCCCAGAAGTTTATTTTTGCTTTTGTCTCCTTTGCCTTTGGAGATGTGTCTTGAAAGAAGTTGCTGTGGCTGATGTCAAAGAGGTTACTGCCTATGTTCTCTTCCAGGATTTTGATGGATTCCTGCCTCACGTTGAGGTCTTTCATCCATTTCACGTTTGCCTTTGTGTGTGGTGTAAGAGAATGGTCTAGTTTCATTCTTCTCTATGTAGCTGTCCAATTTCCCCAGCACCATTTATTGAAGAGACTGTCCTTTCTCCACTGGATATTTTTTCCTGCTTTGTCAAAGATGATTTGACCATAGATTTGTGGGTCCATATGTGGGCTCTCCACTCTGTTCCATTGGTCTATTTCTCTGTTTTTGTGCCAGTACCATGCTGTCTTGGTAATCACAGCTTTGTAATAAAGCCTGAAGTCAGGTAA
>PITA01027291.1:0-21183 GCA_004023965.1 Spilogale gracilis | reverse complement strand
AAGATGTGGTACATATATTCAATGGAATACTATGCCTCCATCAGAAAGGATGAATATCCAACTTTTGTAGCAACATGGACTGGACTGGAAGATATTATGCTGAGTGAGATAAGCCAAGTAGAGAAAGTCAAATATCACATGGTTTCACTTACTTGCGGTGCATGAGGGGTAACCTGGAGGACAGTGGGAGAAGGAAAGTAAATGGGAAGCAGGATAATCCAGGGAGAAAAATGAAACAACAGAGACTTTGGACACAGAAACAAACTGAGGGACTTGGAGGGAGAGGGGTGGAGGGATGGGATAGCCTGGTGGTGGGTACTGGGGGCACCTATTGCGTGGAGCACTGGGTGTGGGAAATGGGGAATGAATCTTGGAACACTGGAAAAAAAATTTAAGTAACAATAAAAAAAAAATATGTCCCAACCAAAAAGTATTTTCTTCAAGTAAACTAAGACTGCTACCTAAAAGCAACTCTTTCATATCAATCACTAAAACAATAATTTTGATACTTTTTAATGTAATGTGGCATTTGAGATACAAATACAAGAACTAGTTCTCATCTGTGAGACCTGGGGATGACAAGAAAATAATGACAAAGAATCAGTGAAATAAAGTCTCCCATTAAGTATTATTATATGAATCAAAATTCTAATATATGTGAATAAACAAAATCATGTTTTTTAAAGTTTACTCCAAATAAAGTAATAATAAAAGAATCTAAAACCAAAAAAAAAAAAAGAACAAAAATGTTCTCACAAAGCTTTGAGTCTTTGAGTATCAAGTATCTATATCCACAATAACATTGTGCCATAAAATTCACAAACTCTTTGTGGCCTCAGTGCTAAAGTTTCATTAGTGCTTGAGTCTGTGAATCTGTGATTTAGGTGGGTTTTAGTGGGATGCACTTATTGATCTATAACAGATCTGGCTGAGATGACTGCACATGGTAGGCTTAAAAATAGCCCCCGAAAGATGTCAGGTCATAATCTCTGGCACTTGTAAATAGGTATATTTGGAACTAGTGTCTCTGCATATATAATTCAGGATTCTGAAATGACTAAGGATCTTGAGATGAGGACATTATAAAAATGTAATCATATATATTATTTAAAAAGAGAAGCCAGAGCTGTGGTTCCAGAGGGTTTATTCTTAAGCCTTAAGAATAAACTTCCACTCTAATGGGATTTGCCCTGCTGGTTGATTTGAAGTTGCTTGGGATTAGTGATTTTTTCCTTCCTTCCATTTTCTGCCTTTTGGAATATGACTATCTATAACTGCTCTATGCCTGTCTCTCCATTGTATTTTGAAAACATATAACTTGTTTTCTAGTTTCACAAGTCTACAGATGGGGAGGGAATTTGCTCCAAGATGAATCATACTCTGTCTCACACATATCTGATTTAAATCACGAGATTTGAGACATTTGATCTGATGATATTTTGATGACATTTTGGAATTGAGTTGATGCTATAATAAATTAAAACATTTGGGAATGTTGGGATGTGGTAAATGCATTTTGCATGTGTCATGGATGTGAGTCTTTTGAACCAAAAGAAAGAATGTGATAGACTACATAAAAGATATGAGACACTAATCCCCAGAACTTGTAAATGTTGCCTTATTTGGAAAAAGTGCCTTTGCACATATAATTGAGTTAAAGATTTTGGGGAGATGGAGAGGTTATGTTGAATTATCTTGGTGGGCCCTTAATGTAATCACAAGTGTCCTTATAATAGAGAAGAAGAGTGAGGTTGTATAGAGACTCACAGAAGAGTTGACAATGTGACCATGGAGGCAGAGATTGGAGTGATGTGGCCACAAGCCAAAGAACATTGGCAGCCACAAGACAGTGGAAGAAATTTGAGTAGATTCTTTCTTTATCCTTTGGAGGATGTGTGACCCTTGCCAACAGCTTGACTTTAGCCCAGTGGTACTGATTTCAGACTTCTGGCTGCCAGAATTGTGAAAGAATAAATCTCTGTTATTTTAAGCTACCCAAGAAACCAATATACTTCTACATGTGTCTCTCACCCTCTTGCATTCTATCACCGTGTTTCTTTTTGTGACAAATCAAAAGGCAGAAGCAGAATAGGAAAAGGTCTTTATAAAGTTTTTATTTGCATATGATTTGTTGACTGCCCTCAATTGGTAAAAAAAAGTCATGTGACTGGTTGCCCAGCGTCCATCGAAGGTACTGCACGTTTGCATAATGGAAGGATGTGAATGTGGAGAAAAATGAAGTGTCAGGAACATTCTGGCAATCTGCCATCCATAATTTTATTTTCTCTTAATTTAGTTATTATTTTGATTTTATCTTTGACTAAATCCCATTAATTTTCAGGTATTTCCCTTCTTTTACTAAAAAATTGTTTATTTATTTGAGAGAGAGAGAGTGCAGAGGCATGAGCCTGGGGGAAGGGTTTGGGAGGAGCAGGCAGAGGGAGAGATGCTTCAAGCAGACTCCCTGCTGGGCCCAAAGCCTGAGGGGTTCTCTATTTCATGACCCAAGAAATCATGAACTGAGCTGTAAATGAGTCAGATGTTTAACCAAATGAACCATCCAGGTGCCCTAGGTGTTGCCCTTTCTTAGGGCTTGGGTGTTGTGTTTTACTATTGTTGCATAATAGTATTTTCTTTTTAAAAAAAAATATTTTACTTATTTATTTGACAGGGAAAAACACAGCTAGAGAGGGAACACAAGCAGAGGGAGTGAGAGAGGGAGAAGCAGGCTTCCTGCTGAGCAGGTGGCCCAATATGGGGCTCGATCCTGGGACTTTGGAATCATGACCTGAGTGAAAGGCAGAGGCTTAACAACTGAGCTACCCAGGTGCCCCTAGTATTTTCATTATAACAACAACTATCTCAAAATTTTAATTTAACAGGTCCTCACTAGACTGTACTATCAGTGGCAGCCAACGTGAAATTCTTGTCATCTTTATATCTCTAGTAACTAACTCAGAACCTTAGACATGTTGCATACTCAGAATATCCTAGTTGAATTAATGTACAATTTATATTGTTACAATCGGCATTCTGCCAATGCACTAAAAAAGTGTTAATTTTTTATTTCAAGGGATTTTAGGCAAATACGATTCTTCTTTGCAAATAAATTTATGTATTTTTATTCTCATGTCATATAAGTAGTATCAAAAATTGAAGTTGATTATTTTAACTACGATTTTAAAAGTTTCAGTAAGGTACTACTAATTGCCATATGATTATATTTAAACTTGCTGACAGAAATTATTAAAATTAAATTTTTCTTTACTGTTTATATTTTATATCATCCTCCTAGTTTTCCAACAAACTTTAGGAAACAGGTTGAAAACTCCATAAAGTTATTTTTGCCCACATATACCTATTTAAACATTTACTTATTGTTGAAGGAATATGTTCAGTTACCTGATGCTCTTGTATATTGATTATTCATATGTTTTAAATGGTTTGATTTTATCCCAACCCTTTTAATAACTGGATGGAGAGAAAAGGGTACCACTCTATCTTTTTCTTTCCATTTGGTTTTACACAAAGTGAATAGAAATATTTTAAAAGTTACCTTATCTTTAACCAGAAACATAGGGGAAAAAATTGAATGTTTAAAAATGTAATTAAAGTTCCAAGGACACACACGTGCACATGCACACAAAGTCACCTTCCTATTTATTTTATTTTACATTATTTCTTGTTGCTGTCCCTTTTTTTCCTTTTTCTGATACTGATACTAATGTTCTTTTTAAAATTATGATGATAATAAATATATCAATTCCAGCAATTTCACTTTCTTTCTTTATATTTGTTTCTAGTTTGATAAATATTTATGTTAAAGAAAAAAAATAGTTCATATTGGCTAGAAAAATATTTTAGACACATTCCCCATCAGGTTCCCCCAAACAGCTGTGCCATTATACCTCCGTCCAAAACCCCTTGTCAAGATCTGGGCCTTTGCAGAGCTCACGGCGCCAGCTCTCCTGGCCTGTGCCAGACTGGGCGGGGGGGTGGGGGCTGCCTAATGCAGATTCAGATCCAGTTGGAATTGTATTTAAAAACTCCAAATTCAGTGCATTTTTATTTTAAGAAGTAAACCCCATATGCCTGTCCTCTTTTTCTTCATAATATTGCTTTTCAAATGATCCGAACTGTATAAATAAGAATCACAAAACGAGTGTCCTTATGAAATCATGTTTGCCATTTTGCAGTTTCCAGACCACAAAAATCTCATAATCTCAGGAAAATTGGACCTCATCCATTCAAACATAATTATTTATCAAACTTTTTCTGGCAATAGATGATAGTACATAGTAGCTTAATTTCCACACATGCAAACAATACAAACATTCTGAGTTTTTGAAAACTTATTAGCAGCGTGGTAATCACTGAATTTAGTTTTACTGGTCAAGGTAGTGGTCTATAAAGATGCAGTTTCTATAGGAGTGGAGGCAAGTGTTAGAATACAGTTTAATAAATTAAATTACATAGTATAATAGATTTCTTGCTTTCCTAAATAAATTTAAAGATATCACAATAAACTGAAAAAATCAACAATAACAAAGAAATGCTGTGGATGCTTTAAAAAAAAGTTTCATCTTCAAATCATTAAAAGAAAATCTTATTTGAAGTCATTAATACAGCAATATCATAATAGTTTTCTTAGGAAAATGAGCAAACTATAAAAACACAACAGAAATTTATCACAAAAACTGTATTATCTGTAACCTGATCTTATCACCTAGAAAAAGTAAAATAGGAAAAATTAATTGAAATACTTCAGAAGTTGAAAAAGCTAACCATGAAGAAAATAGAAAATCAAAATATAAATTTGATTTTCTCATAAGCATGAAATGTTTCAGAACTGAAAAACACAAAATATTATACTACACACACTGTGCTGTTAGTAACTTGTACAGTGTTTGATAAAAGAAAGAAGTTGTTACAGAAAATAATGCACTTCTTTCTTTGTCCTCAATGAACACTTATTGAATTTTCCTTATTTTGAAGTTTTCACAGAACTTTTTAGGCTGACGTTGTGGAATCAGTTTTTAAAAATATTTCTATTTATGAAAATTATGTAGAACAGTAATTATCCATGAATTAATGTAAATAAAGCATTAGCGTATTTTGTGGTTCAGAGTAAATGTTGAATAAATGTTTATTGTTCATTATTTTATAAATTATTATTGAATTTCACTAAAATGAAGGTTTACTTTCATCATTTAAGTCAGTTGCAATGGGATATTAACTTGTGATAAGTGTACAGATTGCCGGTGCAAAGTATAATCTAATTTGTTTCAACAGTGCTCAAATTCACAGATAAAGTGGGAACTTGGAAGGTTTTCTTATGCTAACTGAGAATTTTAAATTTCATGTATACATTTATAATCCCGCACCCCCTTTAGTTTTCGTTTTACTGGTGTTTTGCAAGAATCAGTGATGTAATTATTTGCAATCAGTAAAATTATGTCATCAAGTAGATATTAGGGATGGCAATTTTTGAGTCAGTATTTTTAATATTAGGTCTAGGCTTCATAGAATAATTTTAGAGATTAAGTTGCAAGAATTTAATTTTGATTTGGAGACCATCATGGGACTAGAAGTTGACCATTTTTCTTGGTTGATATTAACAAAAGAGCAAAAATCCTTTATCTTCAATAAAGGTATCAATTTATGAATACATAAGTATATACAACATGCACATGCTCATATTAGTTTGCAAATAAAAGCTATTTACATTCTATATCTTCTATTTCATATGCTATGTTATTTAATAATGGAAATAGTGAGCATACAAAATCTTGCACCATCTCCTTTTAAAGTACCAAGGCAAATTTAAGAATAAGTTATTTTTAATACGTGTTTTGACAACACGAGATAAAAGGAAAAGTATATTTATAAATAAAATAATTCTCTAAGCAGGTATTTTATGATGCTGTTTTTTTTATTTTGTTTTTTCTAACAATGTTCCAAAATGATGGTCCTCATGAAAGTGGATTGATGGAGTTGGATAACATTTCTTGCTGATTACATTGCAAATCTCCCTCAGTTGGATCCAGGGTCCCAATAGCTTCTACCAATGCTAAATAGGAACTAAATTTACCACACATCAAAGAGTTTACTAAATTTAGTGCCGGCTAGGGGCCGATGAAATTATTGTTTTGTAGCCTAGTAACATACTCAAAATTAAATGCTAAGGAGAAAATTATATAAGATAAATAAATAATAGGCAGAATAAGAGAAGCATACAGATAATCACTCTAAAATAATTTTACGATCTTGTGTCTCCAGAGACTCTTTAAACTCTCAGTAGTCCTAAAGAAGACATTCTTTCAACTCTTACTTTAGTTTTCCCTCAGCTTGAAATGCAGAGCTGAATTACAATGTGCAATGACATTGTCTGTGAATATCCTAAATCAGAAGGTAGAGAAAAGAGAAAGAGAAAATTGGTAATTCCATCAACTTTGGGAAGAAATAAAGAATAGTCTAAAAGCAGCTGGCAAAAGAAAACTCAAGTCACCTTCTGAGAAAGAAAGTTAACTGTCATGAGTATTTGATGTGTGACTGAAATAGGGGGAAGAGACAGAAACAAAACTGGAGGGATTTTTCTACTCAATAGAACATCTGCTGTCGTCCTAACACATCAAAGTATTTGGGGAAATGGATGGTTCAGTAGTTATTCAAATGAATTAATACCAAGTAGAAAACGACCAAAAAATTGACTGCTGGGCAATCTAGAGAGATATTGACAAAAAGAAAGTTATTTATTTATTTAGGTTTTTTTAGATGGTAGAAAAGGGCACTTTTATTGTAGTTACAAAATGTGTTGAAGCAGTCCTTACAATATAATCATTAAGAACATACAAAAATGTAGGCAAAAGAACTTCTTTAGAAGAAATTACACACTATTTGCATTAATTTATGTAGCAATCATAATTGCTTTAAAATACAGTATCCTCATTATAGAAACATTTATGCAATGTTTGTGGGAAAAAATGATGCTTACATGGCTTAACATCCTACATCATAATGAAAGTCTGTCCCTTCTAAGTAACAACTATATAAGCACGTATTCTTAGTTTCTGAAGTTTTGAAATTATATATTTACAATATATAATTAATGATTATCTGTATAAAACTATTATCCAACAAATCTCACATAAGTAAATATCTAAATATATGCATATTTTCACCCTGTCTTACATTAGATCTTCAGATCTTATGCATCCTATTGCTGTTAAGTTGGTACTTTTTACCAAATTCTCCCTATTTCTCCAAACCTCCCAGGCCCTGGCAACCACTTTCTACTTTCTGTTTCTATGAGTTTGACTTTTTCTTTTTTTAAGTCCACCTATAAGTAATACCATGCAGTATTTGTCTTTTAGGTTCTGATAGTCCCCTAGGTTTCATTTCGTGCTAGAAAGACTAGCTGTGTCCTACAGCTATTTCATTTCTATCAGTGTTCCCTATTATTATTACTTTTTTTTTATATAAAGATTTTATTTATTTGACAGAGAGAAACACAGCCAGAGAGGGAACACAAGTGGGGGGGGTGAGAGAGGGAGAAGTGGGCTTCCCGCCAAGTTTCACACATTCCCATCAATGTGTTTTATATTTTGCTATTGCCTATTTGTATGAAATGCTTACTAATAAAGGTAAACAATTCTAAAAGAATATTATACATTTAAAAAATAAACATACCAGACATGCATGTGGGTGGCTCAGTGGGTTAGGGCCTCTGCCTTTGGCTCAGGTCATGGTCTCATGGTCCTAGGATAGAAGCCTGCATCCAGCTCTCTGCTCAGCAGGGAGCCTGTTTCCTCTGCTCTCTCTGCCTGCCTCTCCACCTACTTGTGATTTCTCTGTCTGTCAAATAAGTAAATAAAATCTTTTTAAAAAAGTAAAATAAAATAAAAATAAATAAACATACCAGAGAAAACACTTAATGTGGTCATGCTACACAATAAAGTTAACTGTCAATGATAAAAGAATCACTGTAGAGATCATATGTCTTATGACTTTTAGAATCATAGTGCCAAATGATTACACATTATGCATTAGAATTGTATTATACTTTGTGAAGAATTCCCTAAATCTTCTCCTTTCTACCAAAAGAAAATAAATCTTATAGTTTAATAGTCTCTATTTTCTACAGGACTGGCATACAAGGTTAGGGAGACTAATGTGCTGCTATGTTATATTAACTGTAGACAAAACTAAATGTCATTACTTTCTCTATTTCTGTAAGTCATTCATATTCATATGAATTCATGTGAATATGAATTCCCACTTTGGTGTCATCTTTCATGTCATCTTCCATTCTCAAATACAATTAATAGGCATAGATCAAAGGGTATTTGATTACATATTTCTAGGGGCTAAGAAAGATATATTGGTTTCTTAGCATTGAGACAACAAAATTCCACAAACTGGGTGCCTTGTACTGAGAAATTTATTTTCTCACAGTTTGGGACTGTAGAGCTACAACAGCAAGGTGTCAGCAGGTTTGATTTCTTCTGAGTCCTTTCTTTTTTGCTTGTAGATGCTACCCTCTTGCTGTGTAACATGCTTGTTTCTGTTCATACATGTGTCTGCTCTCTCTGCCTCCTAATCTTGTTTTATAAAGACATAGGCATATTGCATTAGGGGCCACTCTAATGAGTGTTCTTAGTTACCTCTTTCAATTCTCTGTCTCCAAATATAGTCACTTTTGAGGTACTGAGGATTAGGGCATTGGCATCTGAATTTTAAGAAAACACAATTTAGCTCAAAACAAGAGAGAAATTATCCTAGAAATGATTTCACAGATCGTGAAAGATAATGAACCTATAAGATCAGTCTTCTTGCTCAACTCAAATTCATTGATATCATTAGTGACAGAACTTATCCCAGAATCCAGATCCCCACACACCAATTCAAGACCCCACACATCAATTTCAAGATCTTTTTCATCTCCTCACTTTATTTCCATGGTTGTATCAAATGCACTACTCTGAATTAAGAAATTGCAAGTAATATGGTTGGAATGGAATACCTTTTCATTATTTTACTTATTATGATTTAACATTACTGTAAACTTTGTAAAAATCCACTTTTCATTGAGATTTATTGAATAAGCATGAAGCATGAAACTTATGAACACACTAACATATTGGTTTTCCTTTTTTTAAAAATTTTATTTATTTATTTGACAGAGAGCACAAGCTGGGGAAGCCAGTGGAAGGCAGAGGGAGAGGGAGAAGCAGGCTCCCTGAGGAGCAGGGAGCCTGCTGCAAGGCTTGATCTAAGGACCCCGGGATCATGACCTGACTCGAAGACAGATGTTTAATGGGCTGAGTCTCCCAGGTGCGCCCATATTGGTTTTTCAATAAACATTTTATCTTCCATGATTTCTAAGGATTCCTGTGTTTTCTCAAAGAGCACAAGAGGTATTCTAGAAAGTTTCACAACAATATTGCCAGAAGTCTCTAGATGTGTAACATGAAAACTAATAAAAGGCATGTATATTTTACAAAGATATTTGTAAACCACTTAACAGTTCACATCAGATTTGTAATATTATGAAAATAAGCATGGGACAAAAAATAAGCAGATTTAGTCTAGTCTAATTCCTTTAAAATTGGTTCTATGAGATATCGCTTAAACCATGAAATTTTCTTTTCCTTTTTTTTTTAAGATTTTATTCATTTATTTGACAGAAAGAAACAGCTAGAGAGGGAACAAGCAGAGGGAGTGAGAAAGGCAGAAGCAGGCTTCCCACCAAACAGGGTGCCCAAAGAGGGGCTCAATCTCAGGACTCCGGGATCATGACCTGAATTGAAGGCAGATGCTTAATGAATGAGCCACCCAGGTACCCCATAAACTATGACATTTTCTAATGGAATATAAATTCTGATTAAATCATGCAAATGACAAACTGCTTAAACATAAATACAATCAAGAATAAAGTAAAGGGCTTAAAGCCAAATTGGAGGGAGCCAATAAAAATGAATTCAAATTAGCTATGTATGTTTTAGGTTTGGGGTTGGAAATAGTAAGCATGCTATGATTCAGAATATTTATAAATAATTATCATCCCACATCATACTAAATTGTGCCAGTCACATGTTTGATTATCCTTTCTTTCTTTTTCTTTTTTTTTTTTTTTAAGATTTTACTTCTTTGACAGAGACACAGCAAGAGAGGGAACACAAGCAGGGAAGCAGGAGAGGGAGAAGCAGACTCCCTGCTGAGCAGGGAGCCTGATGTGGGGCTTGATCCCAGGACACTGGGATAATGACCTGAGCTGAAGGCAGATGCTTAATGACTGAGCCACCCAGGTGCCCCTAGTTCTTTCTTTGGATCACAAAAGTTGTTTTAATCTTCTGGTAATCTCTTTAATACAGACTTCCTAGTCTACAAATTCTTGCCAATTTAACATCATTGGATCTGTGGTGTCATTATTAAATATCTTGGGTCAATAAATCTCCCAGTAAATGCATTCTGAAACAAAGACATATAAACCCAATTACTTGCCTAGTTTTATACAGATTTTTAACCATTCACAAAATGCTTCTTTCTTCATTTGGAACAAGCCTCTTGAATTAATAAACACTAGGAAACCATATACCAGATCCACTTCAATGTAAAGCATAGTGTTTTATGGCAGTTGGCAGATGGACTAAAATAAGAATATTTACATATCCAAAGGTCTGATTTGAGAATAGAGTCAAGTTTTTAGAGATAGGACAGAGCAGTAAGCTTCCAAACAGATTTGGGGACTAAAAACTGATTTATAGCCATACAGACAACACCTAACATTATTACCATAACTATAAGTTCTAAAGCAAAATCTAACATTCATTTTTCTATATGACCAGGGCCATAAAAGGCAAGCGGGCAAAGACTGGCTAATTATTCTAGAATGGTATCTCAGAAGTCAGATAATCTGTGTCCCAGTACTGTTAAAGTGAAAATGGAATCTCAATAGAAAAACTTCAATGGTAACACTTAAGGACAGATAAATATTTATGAGGACATGAGTGCAAAGATAGAGCTTAGGTAGAATCAGACCTATGATATGTTCATCTGTTATTTGACAATGCAAATAGACTTGTGCCTCATTGAATATATATGATTTATTGAACACGGGCCTTCTTGGGCTCTCTGCTGATTGTGATGTCAAAGATGCTGTAAAGGTTCAGAAGCATGGATAGGGACATTGATCTTAAAATTCTCTCATCATCACAGAGGGAAACAACACATTCTCTCTCTTGTTGGAAAAGCCAAATGTGGTGATAAGCCAAACTGCTACAGGGTCAGAATATCCTTTCCAACAAAAATATTCAAAAGGTAGTGCTTTCTTTCAGATTGTCCTAACTTTGTAAAGATGATAAAAAAAAATCATATTGGAACAATGCAGGACAATGGTCAGCCACTTCTACTTGATACATCTGGATACACTTACTTCCTACATAATGATAACCACGTGGCTAAGACTCATTGTTACTGATTCCATAATAAACAAAGTATATACTAACATAAACATAAATAAACATAAATAAGAAAAGTATACAGTAGTTGTGGTTCCTAACAATAAACACTATTACAACTTCTGCAGATTGTAAAATATGAATTAAGTGCAGTCCTTAATTTCTCAAAGTTTAGGCTTTAATGAATCTTTTTTTTTTTAAGATTTTATTTATTTGACAGAGAGAAACACAGCTAGAGAGGGAATACAAGCAGGGGGAGTGAGAGAGGGAACTCTAATGAATCTTAAGGTAGGTATTCTTCTCAGGGAAACTAAGGAAACAAGCCAGGGATTCAAACAGAAATTTCAGAAGGATTTATTTCTAGCTCTCGCTTTTATCACCTTCTATTTTATCCTCACTTTTTTTCAACTCAATCCATATAGTTTCTTTGACTAATTTGATTCACACTTTATGAATCAGAGATCTAAAACTTTATTTTGAGCTCTTGCTAGACATCCTCACCCAAATGAGACACAAATACAAACTCAGAGTGTCCCCAAATGAACTCACTATGCTTTCTTTCCATTTCTCAAAACATTTTTCTTCTTAAATCCCCCATCTGTTAGTGGCTCCATATGTTTATCTACAAACCTGAAAGTTAAAGACATCCTAGATCCCTTCCAGTCCCCATTCTCCTATTCTTGTTACCCAGATGTTTTTCCATTAAGGATATTTTTCTGTGCATTCCTTTTTCTACTTCTCCCTTGCTATCTGTTTCTATAATTTTTATTTTCTATTGGCTTTATAATGTTCTCCTTGTCTCTTATTTCACTTTAGTCGAATCAATGCTAAACATATCAACAGTTTTTCTTGTATTGTTTTATTTTTAAAATACAACCTGATCATTTCAATTTTGACTTCAAGTTCTTTCAGAGTTTTTCACTTATGAACATATG
This sequence comes from Spilogale gracilis, assembly GCA_004023965.1. Lineage (NCBI taxonomy): Eukaryota > Metazoa > Chordata > Mammalia > Carnivora > Mephitidae > Spilogale > Spilogale gracilis. The sequence continues at coordinate 8,789 of PITA01027291.1, read as the reverse complement.
GAGCTTTTCACAGGGACTGTATGATTCGTTGTGTTATGGGCTGTTACAGCTGTCCAATCTTGACTGTCCTGAAAACTTCTCTGCATTGTATTTATCAATATTTAATCACTTCTCCTGAGCTCATACATTCATTGTCAGGACTTTGCATATTCCCTTTGCCTTGGATATACTCAGACTCTGTGTTCCATCAACAAATGTATTCTTTTCTATAAAGGTTTCCATAACACCCTCAGGCAGGGACAAGATTTCTTTCTGTTTTCACTTTTCCTGTTTGTGTTTCCATTAAAGCAGTGACTGCATTGTATTAAACCAGTTCTTTTGTATTTTTATCTGTTTTGTCTCTAGAACATAGGCTCTGGGAGAACAAGGACTGATCTTATCATTATTCTGAATAAAAAACTTAGCATTTGGCCTGTTACTTAAATGATATTCACCAAAGCACTCAATGCAGCTAGATGTTTCTGACAGATTTTAAACCAGTATTCTTTATACCTCTTCTCTCTGGAAATAAGATCACTTTAAATGTGTGCAGTTAGTCAATGGAATGGGCTAAGACTCAGATCATCCATTGTAGGCACTAAGGAAAGGAAAATTCTATAAATCAGGATAAGCTAGGTTACACTGAGGTGACAAACAACCTCCAAACCTCTGGAGTTTAATAATTAATATTTACATTTACTCAACAAATCAGCTGTGAATATGTGTCCTTGTAGGGCAATTCTTTTGTATGTGACATTTTAACAATCCATATTAAGGGAGAATTCAGAATACAGAACTCTCAATTTCCTCAATCAGGATGAAAAAAGAAGGGAGACTGGAGAATATCCTATTAATTCTTATGTATTTATTCCAAGAATTGATTTCATTCACTTATTTTACTATGACAAAAAAGTAAGTCATACAACTACACTAAACTACAAAGGAACAGAGAAATGTAATAATCCTTTAGGCCTAGCAGAAGAGAAAGCAAGAAATATTGCTTTCTACTACAATGATAGAGGAACTAAATAACCACCAGACATTATAAAAAGAGAGTTTAATATTAAATATTTGCATGCCACTTTTGCACATGGCAGTGAAACTATTTCATATTAATCAGCTAACAACAATGATACATTTTATTTTAAAGATTTTGTTTATTTTTTTGAGAGATAGCATGAGCTAGAGGGAGAGGGAGAGAGAATCTGAAGGGGCTCTGCACTGAGTGCAGAACCCAATGCGAGGCTCAATCCCACAACTGCAAGATCATGATCTGAGCCAAAACCATGGGTTGACTGCTCAAACAACTGAGCCACCCAGGCACTAAACAGTGATATGATTTTTAAAATACGTGGTTTGCTCATTTGTGCTTATAAGTGGATAATGTCTGTTCGAGCCAGCTGATATTTAAAAAGAAGTATTGTGATTTAACATGGTAGGATGGCTGCCTTTAAAAATAAGTGACTGTGCACCTTAGTAAAGTGATTACCCACTAATGTGAGATATGACTCAGCATGGCACTTTTTAAAGTAGATTTTAGAGAAATTTTATTGATCACACAGTAGTTACAAGAATGTCAGCTATAATGATGTATACAATCTTATCTTAAATACTACATCTTCTTGTGAATGCAGTCAAATTTTATTTACTATAAGACTTCAAAATGTATTTTCTTGACAGTATTTATTGAAATACACAGTTGTTCATGAGAATATACATTTACATGTATGGTTATATATCAATATGTCTTATCACATATATCATTATGTTACAAAAAGGAGTTTAATTATATAATAGAGTAATTTAATATTTATTTTCAACAAAATATCAGCTAATTTGAGTTTTAGATCAAAACCTCCTGAAACATTATCATTTTGTTAAATATTCTTGAGTTAATATTGTTAAAATAGAAACAACTTAATTTTTCCAAGATTAGAAAAACTGTATGCTTATTATTCAAAAGTCAGTAGAAGGAATCCATAATTTGTGAGTGATGACTTTGTTCCTATATTGAAAAAATAATGACATTTTCTTTAAAATTAAGCTTAGAAGTATATAAGTATATTTTATGACTATACTAGAGAAATTGACTTTATCAGGTTTAAAACCAGAAATAGAGGGTTATTTTTCGTTGAATTAAGATAATAGGGCTATTCATATATGAGTTAACATATAGCATTATATTGGTGTCAGGAGTAGAATTTAGTGATTCATAATTTACATGTAATACCCAGTGCTCATCACAAGTGCCCTCCTAATACCCATCACCATTTAGCCCCACCCACCTCCCTCCATGAACCCTCAGTTTGTTCTCTATAGTTAAGAGTCTCTTATGGCTTGCTTCCCTCTCTCTTTTTTCTTCCTCTATGTTCATCTGTTTAATTTCTTAAAATCCACATAACAGTGAGATTATATGGTACTTGCCTTTAACAGACTTATTTTACATAGCACAATATACTTTATCTCCATCCATGATGTTGCAAACATAAAGATTTCACTCTTTTTGGTGTCTGAGGAAAGTTTCATTGCATTATAATGTGTGTGTATATGTGTATGTTTATTCATTCATCAGTGGATGGACGTTTGGGCTCTTTCCATAATTTGGCTACGTTGATAATGCTGCTATAAACCTCTAATTTCAGGATAGTCTTTTTTTAAAAAGAAAGCTTAGTAACAGTATTTTCAAATTTTAAAATATATATGAAGTAGTCTTTAGAAAGCTATTAGTAAAACCAAAAAACCTCTAAAACTACTAGGTCACACCACATGTGTACTGCAACCTTCAAAAAAAGATGGTATTTATCTTCTGATTCTTGTAAGGCTCATCTACCATCAATTTAATTTTGCTATTATGAGTATTTTGTGTCAATGTCATGACAGATGAAATTTCTAAAAAAGATCTATGGAAGGCTTTTGATTTTCTACTTCTTTTTGGCAAAATGTTGACTCCTATGTGAAGTGGAAGTCAATGTCTTTACATACAAGTTTTTTATATTAATGTGTTATCTCTCTAAGGTTTTTTTTTGTAGTGAGTGTACATATTTACACTAAAATCAAACAAAAAACAACAACAACAAAAACAGCAACAATGCATATCTATTCCCAGGCAGGTACAGAAACATGTTTGCTTTATCATTTCTTCACTGAAAATCACCTCATGCAGTGTAACTACAGTATTTTTCTTTTTTTTTTCTTTTTTAAAGATTTTATTCATCCATTTGACAAAGAGAAGCACAGCTAGAGAGGGAACACAAGCAGAGTGAGTGAGGGAAGGAGAAGCAGGCTTTCTGTCAAGCAGGGACCCCAATGTGTGGCTCTATCCTGGGACTCCAGGATCATGATCTGGATTGAAGGCAGACATTTAATGACTGAGCCATCGATGCACCCCTACAATATTTTTCTAAGGAATAGATTTGTGAAAGACTTCTCCCAGAGTGCAATATCTTAATCTTAACACACTTACTAGGAAAACAGCATAATATTATAAAGAAATGTACTTTTCAGGATAATTATAATCTAGTTTCATTAAAAGCATATGTTCCAGACACCTGGGTGGCTCAATGGGTTAAAGCCTCTGCCTTCAGCTCAGATTATGATTTCAGGGTCCTGGGATGGAGGCCTGCATTGGGATCTCTGCTCAGCAGGGAGCCTGCTTCCTCCTCTCTCTCTGCCTGCCTCTCTGCCTACTTGTGATCTCTCTCTGTCAAATAAATAAAATCTTTAAATAACCATTTGTACCAAACTTATTCTATGAGGCCAGCATTACAATAATTCCAAAACCAGACAAAGATCCTACTAAAAAGGAGAATTGCAGGCAATATCCCTAATGAACATGGATACAAAAAATCTCAACAAGATACTAGCAAATTGAATCCAACACTACATCAAAATAATATTCACCACTGTCAAGTGGGATTTATTCCTGGGTTATAGGGGTGGTTTGATATTCTCAAATCAATCAGTGTGATATATATCATTAATAAAAGAAAGGACAGGGGCCATGTAATCCTGTCAATGCATATAGAAAAAGCACTTGACAAAATATAACATCCATTCTTAATACAACCTTCAACAAAGTAAGGATGGAGGGAATATCCCTCAACACCATAAAGGCCATCTATGAAAGACCCACAGCTAATATCATCTTCAATGGGGAAAACCAGGAGCTTTCCCCCTCAGGTCAGGAACATGACAAGGATGTCCACTCTCACCACTCTTGTTCAATATAGTAGTACTGGAAGTCCTAGCCTCAGCAATCAGATGAAATAAATAAATAAATAATAAATAAATAATGAATAAATAAATAAAATGCATTCAAATGGACAAAGAAGAAGTCAAACTTTCACTATTTACAGATAACATGATATTCTGTAGAAAACTCAAAAGACTCGACCAAAATAATCCTAAAACTTATATGCAGATCCAGTAAAGACACAGGATATAAAATCAGTGTACAGAAACCAAAATAATCCTAAAACTTATATGCAGATCCAGTAAAGACACAGGATATAAAATCAGTGTACAGAAATCTGTTGCATTTCTCTACACAAAAAATGAAGTAACAGAAAGAGAAATCAAGGAATTGATTCCATTTCAATTTAAGATACCTAGGAATAAACCCAACAAAGAGGTAAAAGATGCGTACTTTGAAAACTATAGAACATCAATGAAAGAAATTGGAGAGGACAGAAAGAAATGGAAAGATACTCAATGCTCATGGTTTGGAGGAACAAATATTGTTCAATCTATACTATCCAAACCAATAAGGACATTTTAAAAAAAAATCTTATTTATTTATTTGACAGATAGAGATATAACAAATAGACAGAGAGGCAGGTAAAGAGGGGGAAACAGGCTCCCAAAGTGCATTGCATTATGTAAAATAAATCAGTCAAAGACAAATACCATGTGATTTCACTTATATGTGGATTTTAAGAAATTAAGCGAACATAAGGGAAGGAAAGAGAAAGCAAGAGAAGCAAGCTAGAAGTCTCTTAACTATAGAGAACAAACTGAGGGTTCATGGAGGGTGGTGGGTGGGGGATAGGCTAAAAGGTGATGCATATTAAGGAGGGTACTTGTGGGGCACCTGGGTGGCTCAGTTGGTTAAGCAACTGCCTTCGGCTCAGGTCCTGGTCTCGGAGACCCGGAGTTGAGCCCCACATCGGGCTCCCTGCTTTGCGGGAAGCCTGCTTCTCCCTCTTTCGCTCCCCCTGCTTGTGTTCCCTCTCTCGCTGTGTTTCTCTCTGTCAAATAAATAAATAAAATAAAATAAAATAAAAAAGGAGGGTACTTGTGATGAGCACTGGGTATTATTTGAAAGTTATGAATCACTAAATTTTACTCTCAAAACCAATATAACAGTATATGTTAACTAACTGGAACTTAAATAAAAATTTGAAAAAGAAAAAATACAAAATAAAAATTAAAAAAAGAAAAACAGAAGAAACAATTGGGGAAACAAGCATATACATCACTATATTAACTGATAAATTGAAATAAAATAAATATTCTTTTTTAAAAAGATTTTATTTATTTTATAGAGAAAGAGAGAGGATGAATGGGAGTGAGGGGCAGAGGGAGAGAGAATAGCAAACTTCTTGCTAAGGGAGACTGAACACTAAGGGGCTTGAACACAGGACCCTGGAATCACAACCTGAGCTAAAGGCAAACACTTAACTGAACCACCTGGGTATCCCTAAAATAAATGTTTTATAGAAGTTTATTTAATATCTATTTCATTGATACTTGTAACCCATGGATTAAAAAAAACTTTTATTATCATATATAAATCAAATTTGATCCATCAACTTCAAATAACTTAAAAATAACACAATACACATCCTGTGTTAGTAAACTTAGAATGTCAACAATACTATCTTTTGTAGTTTTGGGGAAAGCATACAAAAAATGCTGTGGTCTCAGAGTGAGTTCTATGATTAACAGGAAGAAAAATTAATATAGGCAAATATGCCTCATGAGCAAAAACATACATTTTTGATTCATTTGTGGTGTGGGACTACACATGTGGAAAACAGAAATTCCAAATGCAGAGATTGTGTTTGTGCTTCAATTTAAATATCTTGCTTTTTTTTTTCTTTTTTGTCTCCCATTCCATCTAGCATCTAATAGATACTTCAAAGATGGTCATAACCAGATTTCTGACCAACTAATGCAAAACAGAAAGGGAAACCATCACTTATCACCCAAAGATAAATGTAAGACAGAAGAGAAATGAAGTAAAAAAATGATAAATAAAAAATTAGAATGAAAAAATAAACAAAGGAGACAGGAAATAAGAGGTAAAGAGAGACAGAAAAAGAATATAGAAAAATGGATGATGGGGGTACCTGGGTGGCTCAGTGGGTGAAAGCCTCTGCCTTCGGCTCAAGTCATGATCTCAGGGTCCTGGGATTGAGGCCCCATGGGCTCTCTGCTCAGCAGGGAGCCTGCTTCCTCCTCTCTCTCTCTGCCTGCCTCTCTGCCTACTTGTGATCTCTCTGTCAAATAAATAAATAAATAAAATCTTTAAAAAAAGAAAAAGAAAAATGGATGATGATCCATCAATTGTACTACTAGGTGTTTACCCAAAGAACACAAAATACAAATTCAAAGTTTTACATGCACCCCAGGGTTTATGGCAGTTTTATCTATAATAGCCAGATTATGGAAATAGTCCATGTTTCCATCAACTGATGAATGGCTAAAGAAGAGGTAGTATATACAAACAATGGAATATTACTCAGCCATAAAAAGAATGAAATCTTGCATTTACAGCAATGTGAAGGGACCTAGATAATATTATGCTAAGTAAAATAAGTTAGTCAAAGAAAGCTAAATACCATATGATTTCATTCATATGTGGACTTTAAGAAACAAAACAAAATGAGCAAAGGAAAATAAAAGAGACAGGCAAACCAAGAAACAGACTCTTACTTACAAAGAACTAAAAGGATAGGGGTAGATGGGTTAAGTAGGTGATAGGGATTAAGGAGGGCACTTGTGATGAGCACAGAGTGTTGTATGTTGAATTACTATATTTTATACCTGAAAATAATATCATACTGTATGTTAAACTGGAATTTAAATAAAAACTTTTAAAAATGGATGAATCTTTGTTTTTTTGTTTGTTTGTCTGTTTTCTTTCTTTCTTGTTTTGGTATTTCAAGTTAATTTGTAACAATCATTGCCTCTATAATTGACTGATAACTCAGAGAAGATTGGCAGAAGTGATTGTAACCCTTGAGACTATACTCCTCTGGGTTGATATTGTCCCACAGTTATTTCTTTGGAGAGATCCAAAGAGATTTGCTTGAGGATATTCTCACAGAAGAATCCACTTTTGTTACCACTGAGCTATGAGCTAGTAATTTAAACCACTTTTTTATTAACATATTTTTCTAGAGGAAAGTGAGGTAGGGGCTGGGGATGTGTGTAATCTATAATTAACTGATGTTAAAGTATTTAATTTTATGCCAGTGGCTAATATTCTTATTTTGGAGGTATTTGAATTTAAATTTCAAAACCATTATTAAATATTTCCGCTGGTTGGAAACATATTCATAAGATTGCAGTCATAAAAATTACTTAGAAATTAATAAAAATAGGTTGAACTTTCTATATTGCACCATATATGCTTGACACTAAACTTGAAGTGGAATAGAAAAAAAAATCCTCATTTAGGCATTTTATTATAAATTTCTCTAATAATCATCTATTGTAATTTGATTTGTATTTGTTATTCAGAACTTGAAAGTTTCTTTGAGAAAATAAGACAACCACAAAGATTTCCCCCCCTTACCTTCTTGACACAATTGAGTGCAAAGTATTGTTCTTCCCTTATATATCAATCTTCTTGCTATGCCTTTATGTCTCAACATTGTTTGATATTATCTTGATGAGCTAAATAATTTCAATATTATCTCATAGGACTTATCTTTTGCCTTTGTATTTAATATTTCATATTAAAAATGTATATATTAAGCCAAGTTACCGAAATTAACTATTGGGACAAAACGTGGTTCATTTTGTACATACTTTGGGAAGTAAAATGGAAAGCCTTGTTAGTTAGACATGTGTTACTTAATGGAAAGTATTTATGCATCAAGTTTTGTATTCAGTTTTGAAAAACTCCAATTACTTTATAATTCTCGGAAGAGACACATTTGGTTTAGTGGTAAAGAGAACAAAGAAACTTCAGTTTCAACCTTGACTCTACTACATGGTTTTATTACCTTTCATATAGCTACCCTAAGCCTCACTATACTCAAATTTTAAAAAGAGGACACTAATAAGAATCAAGCAAACAAGTAACAGTTATTACCTACTTCCAGACCTGTCCAAGGATTGACTTAAACACTAAATATTATGTTCCTTTTTCACAGTGAGATTGGTAACTATTTTCATTTATTATTAAAAAGCATTTTGAATGTTGATATTAATATAGAACTAGTATAGTTATTATGAGTTGTTAATGAGATAATCTTATACTACAGTGGTTTTCATAGTAATAACCTAATAAATGTTTTCCAAGCTATATAAAATTAGGAAGTAAAAGATTATATTTTATTTCTCAAACATACATTACTCATGATCAGTCTGTCATTCTTTCTTTTTTTTTTTTTTTTTTTTTAAAGATTTTATTTATTTGACAGAGAGAAACACAGCCAGAGAGGGAACACAAGCAGGGGGAGTGAGAGAGGGAGAAGCAGGCCTCCCGCCGAGCAGGCAGCCCGATGTGGGACTCGATCCCAGGTCTCCAGGATCATGACCTGAGCCGAAGGCAGTGGCTTAACCAACTGAGCCACCCA
>PITA01027290.1:0-21187 GCA_004023965.1 Spilogale gracilis | reverse complement strand
CCCCCCTCCCTCCAAGTCCCTCAGTTTGTTTCTGTATCCAAAGTCTCTGTTGTTTCGTTTCCCTCCCTAGATTACCCCAGTTCCCATTTACTTTCCTTCTCCCACTGTCCTCCAGGTTACCCCTCATGCACCGCAAGTAAGTGAAACCATGAGATACTTGACTTTCTCTTCTTGGCTATTTCACTCAGCATAATCTCTTCCAGTCCAGTCCATGTTGCTACAAAGGTTGGATATTCATCCTTTCTGATGGAGGCATAGTATTCCATTGTATATATGTACCACATCTTCTTTATCCATTCATCTGTTGATGGGCACCTTGGCTCTTTCCACAGTTTGGCGATTGTGGCCATTGCTGCGATGAACATTGGGGTGCATATGGCCCTTCTTTTCACTACATCTGTATCTTTGGGGTAAATAGATCTTGGATACCAGCCCTTTGTCTGTAGTTTCATTTGCAAATATCTTCTCCCATTCTGTGGGTTGCCTCTTTGTTTTGTTGACTGTTTCCTTTGCTGTGCAGAAGCTTTTTATTTTGATGAAGTCCCAGAAGTTCGTTTTCGCTTTTGTCTCCTTTGCCTTTGGAGACGTGTCTTAAAAGAAATTGCTGTGGCTGATGTCAAAGAGGTTACTGCCTATGTTCTCTTCCAGGATTTCGATGGATTCCTGTGAAATGGCTAAATTTTATTCATTAATTAACCTGCTTATTTATGAGCCATATGAAGAAAATATCAATTACTTAATTATTATTACACTCAGCATTTTCTTTTGTAAATCAGAACTATGTCAAATTTTGTCACCTTTTTTTCCCACCTATGGAAAGGATTATTTGATTTTCTAGGCAAGTTAATAGATGAATTATATGAATAGATTCCCTATTATTGAATTATTTCTGGGATGGTTTTACAACCATTTTTGCATAAATCATTAATATTTTGCTGGATATATTTTGATTGATAGATGAATGGCTGGATAGAAATAGAATAAAAAATATTCCACTTTTGTGCAACCTCTTTAAGATTTTAGAACCATTTCATGAAAATAACCTTTGCTTTCCTTCTTTATCCATGATTGTAACACTTCAAAAGCTTTCTTATTTTTGATATTTTAAGGTTTATTATGATTTTCTGTTCTTTTTTCTCCAGACTTATTGAGATATAACTGACATATAATACTGTGCAAATTTAAGGTGTACGAAGTAATTATTTGATAGATGAATATATTATAAAATGACTACAACAATAAAGTTAGTTAACACTTCTCTCACCTCATATAGTTACAGTTTTGTGTGTGTGTGTGTGTGTGTGTGTGTGTGTGTGGTAGAATTTACTATTTTAGCAACTTTCAAATATATTTATAGAGTATTGTTAACTATAATTACCATGTTGTACAGCATATCTCCAGAACTTATTTATTTTGTAACTGGAAATTTATACACTTTGATCACCTTCACCCGTTCCCTTCACTTTTCAACCTCTACCCCTGGCAACCACCATTTACCCTCTGATGAGTTTGGCATTTTTTGCTTTCCATATACAGGTGAGATCAGACAGAATTTGTCTCTCTCTGTTTGATTTACTTCATTTAGCATAATATTCTCAAGGTTCATCCATGTTGTTGAAAATGGCAGGTTTCCCTTATTTCTCATGGCTAATTTCTGTCCCACTGTGTGATATATATATATGATATATATATATATATATATATATATGTGATATTATATATATATAATCTCACAACTTTTTCATTTATCTGTCAGTGGACACTTTGTTTGTTTCTATTCTGTTGTAAGAATGTTCCAATAACCATGAGAATGCAAATATCTTTCCAAGACAGTAATTTCATTTCCTTTGGTTACATACCCAGAAGTGAAATTGCTGGATCATATAGTACCTTTACATTTAATTTTCTGAAGAATCTCCATACTGTTTCCCACAATGGCTGCACCAGTTTACACTCCCACCAACAGTACACAGCTTTGCCTTCCTCCACAGCTTTGCCAACACTTATCATTTGTCTTTCTGATAATAACCATTTTAAGAAGTGTAAGATGATAGGGCACCTAGGTGGCTCAGTCATTAAGCGTCTGCCTTCGGCTCAGGTCATAGGTTCTGGGATCAAGTCCCACATTGGGTTTCCTGCTCCATGGGAAGCCTGCTTCTGCCTTTTGCACTCCTTTTGCTTGTGTTCCCTCTCCCACCGTTTCTCTGTCAAATAACTAAATAAAATCTTAAAAAAAAAAGAAGAAAATGTGAGTTGGTAACTCATTGTGGTTTTGATTTGCATTTCCTGGTGATTAGTGATGTTGAGCACCTTTTCCTGTACTTCTTGACCATTTGTATCTTTTCTTTGGAAAAACATCTCTTTGGGTCGTCTTCCCATTTTTAATTGGATTATTTGGAGTCTTCTGTTGTGAGTCCCATACATATTTTGAATATTAACCTTTTATCAGATATGTGGTTTTTGAATATATTTTCCCATTCTGTAGGTTAACTTTTCACTTTTTGCTTTTGCTCTACAGAAGTTGTATTTTGAGCTTTATGGTAGCACTTGTTAATTTTTGCCCTTGTGTTTTGTGGTTGGAGTGTCATATTCATAATATCATTGCCAAGACCAATATCAAGCCACTTTGATTCTGTTTTCTTTTAGGCATTTTGTAGTTTCAGGTCTTATATTTGTCTTTACCATTTTGAGTTCATTTTTGTGAGTGGTGTAAGATAGGTCCAATTTCATTCTTTGGCATAAGAATACTCAGTTTTCTTAGCTTCATTTATTGAAGAGACTATCTTTTCTCTATTGAGTATTCTTCATTCCCTTGCCAAATATTAGTTATGCAAATATGCATGGGTTTATTTATGAGTTCAAGAGATCAATTCTGATCTATTGATCTATATATCTGTTTTTATGTCAATATCATAGTATTTTAATTACTGTACCTTGTAGCTTTAGTGTAAAATCAGGCAGTGTGAGGCCTCCAGCTTTGATCTTTTTTCTTAGGATTATTTTGACTATTCAGGATCTTTTGTGGATCCATACAAATTTTAAGGTAATTTTTTTCTATTTCTGGAAAAAAATGTCATTGTAATCTTAATAAGGAGAACACTGAATCTATAGATTTCTTTGTGTAGTATGGACATTTTAACAATATTAATTTATATGGTCCTGAACACAAGATATGTTTCCCTTTATTTGTGTACTTCAATTTCTTTCATCAGTATATTAAAGTTTTCCATGCACAATTAAAGGTCCAAATGTGAGATCTGAAACCATAAAAATCCTAGAAAGGAACATAGGTAGTAGTTTCTCTGACACTGGTGATAGCAACATTTTTCTAGATATGTATCCTAAGGTAAGGGAAACAAAAGCAAAAATAAACTATTGGGACTATATCAAAATAAAAAACTTCTGCACAGTGAAGGAAGCAATCAACAAAACTAAAAGACAGCCTACTGAAAAGAGAAAGTATTTTCAAATGATATATCCAGTAAAGTGTTAGTATCCAAAATATAGGAAGAACTTGTACAATTCAACACCCCCAAAACAAATAATCCAATTAAAAATGGGCAGAAGACACACATAGACATTTCTCCAAAGAAGACATACAGATGGTCAATAGACATATAAAAAGATGTTCAACATCATTCACCATTAAAGAAATGAAAATCAAAGCCAGGTGAAGTGGGGTATCATTTCACGTGTCTCAAAATGGCTAAAATCTAAACCACAAGGAAAAAGTGTTGACAAGAATGTAGACAAAAAGGAACTCTCATGCACCGTTAATGAGAATGCAAACTGGCATAACCACTGTGGAAAACAGAATGGAAGTCTCCCAAAAAATTAAAAGTAGAATTACCATATGATCCAGTAGTTCCACTACTGGGTATTTACTCAAATATGAAAACATTAATACAAAAAATATATGTACCCCTATGTTTACTGAAGCATTACTTATAATAGAAAATTATGGAAGCAACCCAGGTGTCCACTAATAAATGAATGGATGAAGAAGATGGAAGATGTAGCGCGTGCACACACACACACACACACACACACACACACACACATACACACACAGGAATGTTATGCAGCCATGAAAAAGAATGAAATCTTGCCATTTGCAACAGGATGGATGTATCCAAAGGATAGAACTAAATGCAATAACTTAATCAGAGGACAAATACCATATGATTTCACTTGCATGTATAATTTAAAAAACAAAACAAAGAAAGAAAGAAAAAAGAGATAAAGGAAAAAATGTACTTTTAACTATGGAGAACAAACTGATAGTTACCAGAGGGGATTTGATGGGGAGGGGGTAATGTAATAGGTGAAGGGAATTAAAAGTACATTTATCATGATGAGCACTGAGTAATGTATAGAATTGTTCAATCACGATATTGTACACCAGAAAATAATATAGCATTGAATGTTAATGATATTGGAATTAAAATTTGTACAGACCTTTCATTTTATTGGTTACATTTATTCCTAATTATTTTATTATTTTTGGTGCTCTTTTGTAAATAAGATAAAAAATTTTTATTAAAATTAATTTTACTGCTATTTTGTTGTTAGCATATAAAACAGCTTATTTTTTGTATGTTTATTAATTGTATCCTGCATCTTTACTAAATTCATTTATTAGTTCTAACAGATTTTTGGTGGAGTCTTTAAAATTTTCTATATAAAAAATGTATCTTCAAGCAGAAAAAATTTTACTACTTCTTTTCTAATTCAGGTGTCTTTTATTTCTATTTCTTGTCTGACTGTTTTTACTAGGACTTACAATACTATGTTGAATACAAATGCTGAGAGTTGACATCCTTATGGTTTCTGATCTTAGAGGAAAAGTTTTCAATCTTTCTCCATTGTGGATAATGTTAGCTATGGGCTTGTTATAATTTTCTGTAAAATATCTTGAGCTGGGAACTTATTGCAGGAAAGTGTTTGGCAATATATATACTTATTAAAATTTAGACGTTTTCTTTTTTGACTTCTGTCAATTTTGGTTAATGGTAAATAGATGATAGATAATAGATGACAGATGATAGATAGATGATAGGTAGATAGAGAGATAGATATAGATAGATAATAGATAGATATAGATAGATAATAAAATTTTATCCATCCATAATTGTCAAATGTATTAGTATTACAAACTATTGATTTTGTAAAAACTGACACATACCATACATATCACAAAATCCAGGGGCGCCTGCATGGTTCAGTCATTAAGTATCAGCCTTAAGCTCAGGTCACGATCCTAGAGTCCCAGGATAGAGCCCTGCATCAAGCTCTCTGCTTGGCGAGAAGCCTGCTTCTCCCTCTCTCACTACCCCTGCTTGTGTTTTCTCTCTAGATGTGTTTCTCTCTGTCAAATACAAAACTAAAATCTTAAAAAAAAATCACAAAATCCAGAAAAATTACATTTTTAAATTTACTTCTGGGATTTCTTTATAACCCTTTTTCATAACTTCTTTGGTTGAATATTTTTTGATTGCCTTAGTCACACGACATTTTATATATTTCTATTTTCTATAGAGAATAAGGACAATTCAACCTGCTCTCTAGTATCGTTGATTAAAATTTTTTACTATTGATAATGACATAATTTTTTTTTCTATTTCACAACTTGCTTTTGGGTCATATCAGGTAAACCTTAAGATTATTGTCAAATTTGAGGAAATCTCTGCCAAATTTCCTTTAAAAGAGTTGTAAGGTTTGCAAGAACATTCCACAGGCCAAATTCTGGCTCTGTATAATTTTTTAAATTTTTAAAAAAAATTATTTTTATTTTTTAAATTGAGATATAATTAACATACATTATGCTAATTTCATGTGTACAGAATAATGATGTAATATTTGTATATATTTCAAAATAATCATCACAATAAGTCTAGTTAACATCTATCACTATACATAGTTACAGAATTTTTTCATGTGATGAAAACTTTTAAGATTTTTTTTTCCTAGCAAGTTTCAAATATACAACATGATATTATTAACTATAGTCACCATGCTGTACATTACAGCATGTGTGGGGCATACAGCCCCACAAGTATTTATTTCATAACTGGAAGTTTGGAGCTTTGACTCCCTTTACCCATTTCACCCACCCCATACCTCCAGCAACCAGCAATTTTTCTCTGTACCCATAAGCTTGTTTTTTCTTTCTTACTGTTGTTAGATTCTACATATAATTGAGATCATATGGTATTTGTCTTTCCTAACCTATTTCACTTAGCATGATGTCCTCAAAGTCCAAGCATGTTGCTGCGAACTTTTTGTTTTGAGATTTTACCTTCTAGCATGCTGAATGGTGAGAGGCACACAACTCAGGACATTTACCCACAAAGATATGAGACAAACAACCGCAAAACATGCATGTGATGACCTCTAGTAACAGCTAGCCCTTTGAGATTCAGATTCACATGTGCATGAGAAAAGTCAGCCTGTAATAGCTCTGGTTAGACTAGATCAGAATTGTGAGCAGAGTCAGAGGTAAATAGAAAGTTATTTTAACATGATAAGGCTTTGGATAGTTTGTCATTTGATAATAGAAAACTAATAAAAAGACTTCCAGTTTTGAGATACTCCATTTGTTAAATCCTGGACCTCTACTTTGCTTCTGTCTCTACATATGAATTCTCTTTTTTGCACTTTGGTTTCCAGTGATGTGCTATAAATGTTAACAATTGGCTTTCTGTTGTATAAAAAGAAAAAGAAATCACTTTTGTATGGCATTTATTAGTATCTGTGGTGTAATTCATCCCACCTTGACTAATTTCAAGCTATTAGTGATATAAGAACCTTGGAAAGACACACAGAAATTAATAAACTTTCATGAGCCTGTCACAGGTCCAGATAAATTCTGGCAGATCCATTTATGACACCAGCTTTGATTCATTAATATGACCAAAGTTCATGGACACAAGTTGTATTATGCTGAAAAATGTTGTACTCTCCAACACATGCTGCAGATTAGTATCTGGGCCTATAAATATTATACCCAGATACAAATATAAATATATACACTGAAAAAATAAAATAAATTAAGTTATTAAAAAAATACATGCTTTTGAAGGGAAAAAAAGCCTTTGTTGAAAGTGTAAAATTCTGTTTTCAGAGTAAAATACTTTATATATAAAAACAAATATAAGCATATACAAATTCTTTGCTTAGTAAAGCAAAAAACTGCTCTCTCTGGGAGAAATCTATTCCCCAAGAGAAATCTTGGGCAATAAATAAATGCCTTCCTCTATAGTTCATTTTTATAGCTACAGCACTCCCATCTCCACTTATGTATATCATCAATATATGCATTTCCACCCTAATTTTTTACTCTTCAGGAAAATTGTTAAATATTTCTGAAAAGTCAAGTGGAGAGAATATCCCTCCTTCCCAACATATTCCAAGATACTACTAAAAAAGTTTACCTTCTAAGAAAGATCATTTCTAGGAAGATAAAATGCCATCTAACAATCTTAAATACTGAAACAGGATGCTTGAAATTTCAATAAAGTGTCTCTTACCCACTGGATACTTATATAAAAGAGAATGAAAAAAAAAGAAAATGAAAAGTAACAATTGAACATTTCATACAGGATTCATAAATTCCTTTAAAATTAATAATTACTTTTAGAATTTAGTACTTTTATATCAGGCCAACAGTTCTGTATGTCTCAGGACTTTGCTTATATATGTCAGTGATAATATAAATGTGAACTAAATCTGAAATTTCAGGCCTTTTGGACACTATTAAAAATGGAAAACAAGAAGGCCATGTTTTTGTTTTGGTTTTGGTTTTGGTTTTGAGGGAGAGAGAGGTGAGGCAGGTAGGTAGGGGCAGAAGGAGAGGGACAGGATCTTAAGCAGACTCCATGCCCAACATGGATCCCAATCTCACAACCCTGAGATCATGACCTGAACTGAAAGGAGTCAGGCAATTACCTGACTGGACCATCCAGGTTCCCTGTCGGCATGCTTTTTATTAACTTTTGACAATGGGGTATCCAAGGAAATACTGGATCCCTGATGTATCACACTTTTCTATCCCTTAGTAAAGATAATATAAATTAGATAGCTGACCATGCCATATATTTCATGAAGAAAATATTTCAAACAGAAATTTGAAAAAAAATATTTTGATCCATGTGTCAATTTAATGATGCAATATTAGAATGATCCTACTTATAGATTAGGAAGGGATTCCCTCTAGTTATGGGGAAAAAATTACTACATTTTAATTACAGGTGCCGCATTAACTTGACAAACTTAGTTCTTTTTAACTATGTCTTCCTTTCTGAACAAAATCCATGAAAGAAATAATTTTTAAGCTGGACTTCATTAAAATTAAAAACTCCTGCTCTGTGAAAGACAATGTCAAGAGAATAAGAAAACAATCTGTAGACTGAGAGAACATATTTACAAAGGACATTTTTGATAAGAAATAGTTACAAGTGTAAGAAGAACTCTTAAAACTCCACAGTAAGAACACGTATAACCCAATTAAAGTATGGGCCAATGACATTAACAGACACCTTACCAAAGAAGATAGGCAGATGGCAAATAAGTGCATAAAATGATGCTCCACATCATTTGTCATTAGTGAAATGCAAATTAAAACAATAATGAGATATGACTACACACTTATCAGAATGACCAGAATCTAGAACACAGACTATAGCAAATGCTGGTGAGAATGTGGAGTAACAGGAATTCTCACTCACTGTTAGTGGGTTGTAATATGGTACAGACATTTTGGAACACATTTGTCATTTTCTTATAAAACTAAACATAATCCTATTATATGATCTAGGAATTATGCTTCTAGTAGTTCCCCCACAGAGTTTAAAGCTTATGTTCACAGAAAACCCTGCACATTAGTGTGTTAATAGACTTATGCATAGTTGCCCAAATTGGAAGCAATCAACATGTCCTTCAGTAGGTGAGTGGATAGATACACTGTGGTAGATCCAGACAAAACGAAATATTATTCGGTACTAAAAAGAAATGAGCTATCAAGCTGTGAAGAGACATGGAGGAACTGTAAATGTATGTAAGTAAGTGAAAGAAGTCAACCTGGAAAAGAAACATATGGTTTTAACCTTAAACATATTCCAACTATATGATATTTAGGAAAAGGCAAAGAATGGAGACAGTAAAATTTTAGTAACTGTCAGTGATTGGGGGAGAAAAGGATAAACAAATAGAGTGCAGGAGATTTTTAAAGCAGTGAAACTATTCTGTATGATACAATGGTAGATCAAAACAGTATGGCACTGACACAAAAGCAGACAATAGGTCAATGGAACAGAATAGAAAACCTATAAATGAACCCACAACTATATAGCCAATTAGTCTTTGACAAAGCAGGAAAGAATGTCCAATGGGGAAAAGAAAGTCTCTTCAACAAGTGGTATTGGGAAAACTGGATAGCAACATGCAAAAGAAGGAAACTAGACCACTTTCTTACACCAAACACAAAAATAAGTTCAGAGTGGATTAAAGCCTAAATGTGAGACAGGAAACCATAAAAATCCTAGAGGAGAACACAGGTAGCAACCTCTTTGTCATTGGCCATAGCAACTTCTTACTAAATATGTGTCTTGAGGGAAACAAAAGCAAAAATAAACTATTAGCATCTATTAAAATAAAAAGCTTCTGCGCAGTGAAGGAAATGATGAATAAAACTAAAATACAATCTATGTAATGGGAGAAGATATTGGCAAATAATGTATCTAATAAAAGTTTAGCATCCAAAATACATGAAGAATTTTAAAACTCAATACCCAAAAAATGATTAATCCAATTAAAAATAGGCAGAAGACATAGACATTTTCCCAAAGACATTCAGATGACCAACAGACACATGAGAAAATACTCAACATCACTGATAATTAGGGAAATACAAATCAAAACTACAGTGAGATACCACCTCACACCTGTCAGAATAGCTAACATCAACAACACAAGAAATAATAGGAGTTGGCAAGGATATGGAGAAGGGAGTGGTCTTGCACCATTGGTGGGAATGCAAACTGGTACAGACACTATGGAAAACAGTATGGATAGTCCTACAAAAAACAACCCTACAATCCAGCAATTATACTTTAAGTATTTATCCAAAGAAGAACAACAACAACAAAATCCTAACTCAAAAGGATACGAGCACCCTGGTGTCCATAGCAGCATTATCTATACTAGCCAAATTATGTAAAAAGCCCAACTGCCCATCAACTGATGACTAGATAAAGAAGATATGGTATATCTATACAATGGAATATTACTCAGCCATAAAAAGGAATGAAACTTTGCCATTTGTGAAGATGTGAATGGTGT
The DNA here is from genome assembly GCA_004023965.1 of Spilogale gracilis. NCBI lineage: Eukaryota > Metazoa > Chordata > Mammalia > Carnivora > Mephitidae > Spilogale > Spilogale gracilis. The sequence goes on along the minus strand of PITA01027290.1, from coordinate 10,849 downwards.
TAGAGAGTATTATGCTAAGTGAAATAAGTTAGAGAGAGACAAATGCCATATTATTTCACTCATACGTTGAGATTAAGAAACAAAACAAATGATCAAGGAGGAAAAAAGAGAGATAGAGAAGCAAACCAAGAAACAGACTCTTGACTGTAGAGAACAAACTAAGGGTTGGTGGAGGAAGGGGAAAATAGGTAATGGGGATTAAGGAGAGCACTTGTGATGAGCACTGTGTACATAGGTATAACATCTTATATCATAATATCTGTATCATTATTTATATTGAACATGGTATTAAAATTTATAGCATTATAAGTTTAACATTACTACATATTATATATAATAGAATTCACAATAATTTATATATATAAATTGAAAGCTTGTCTCTGTGCAGAACTGTAAACTGGCAGTGGCTGTAGGTTTCCTTGAATTTCAATATAGACATTAGAGCATTTGAAAGTTAAGGCAGTCATATTCTTTTCAGTTCTTAGGTATTTAATATATTATTCTTGTGATGACTGAGACTTTTCACTTAATATTAAATAGAAGTGGACATTTTACGGCAATCTCATATTTGATTTTAAAGGGAATACTTTTAATTTTTTCTCATTTAAAGCAAGGTTAAATACATAAACATTCATATTAGTTCAAAGAAGCTTCTCTAATTTATAAGAAACGTTTTTCATTGAAAATTTAAGGATTTACCAAATGCTTATTTCCATTGATGAAATATCAATAAGGTTTTCTCTTTTGTTTTTAATCTGTAAATATTGTATATAACATTGAAGAGTTTTCTTCTATCATTAAACTAATCCCAAAGCAATATGATATTTTATACTTCTTGTTCATCATTGAATCCATTTTGCTCATGTTTTGATAGCCATAAAAATGCTCACCTTTGTTTTCATGAGTGATTATAGGTCCTTGCCAGGTTTGGCCAGCAAACCCTGAAACAGTAAATGAAAATATTACTCCAGACATCTTAGTAGGAGAAAGGAGAGGTCTGGCACAAGATGCTCTAGTGACAAAAGGTCCAAAGTCAGACTCTGCCTCCACCTTTATTGTGAATGTTATCAATACAACAAGGAAAACAAGAAGGAATACAAAACTGTAATATCAGGACATAGGCAATATGGAGTACTGTGCTAATAAAATAAGCTGTGCTCCTGATGGGTGTGCAAACAGGGAGTGTGTGGAGAGCATGAGCTCCAAATATAATTGTTTCTCCAAAGTTAAGCATGACTCTCTAGATGAGTGCATTGAGCCCCAGGGAGAACATGGCTGTTTTCAGCCCAGAAACCTTAAAGGTTCCTAGTTTTCCAGACATTCCTTTGCTTTTCAACTAGTCTTGTCCAGAAAGACATGTATTTATTAAATCTTCTCTAGCCAGGCACTGTGAATTCCCACAGATCCTGAATATGTTTATCCTTCATTCCTCTTCTGATAAGACTGTATTGCCTTTTTGAAATGAATGAAGTGAATATTTCTATGCCGCCCCCACTAGCATATGGAATAAGATTTATTACTTGTAATTTTTCTAGAGTATACCTGTAAAATCGTATCAGGATAGTATTTACATTGTGCAAAGGAAATTAACTGGTTTTTTTTCGAGATAAAGAGATAAATGTAGGGGTACCCGGATGGCTCAGTCAGCTAAGCAGCTCACTCTTGATTTCAACTCAAGTCATGATCTTGGGGTCATGGGATCACGCCCTGCATCAGGCTCCACACTCAATGAGGAGTCTGCTTGTCCCTCTCCCTTTGCTCCTCCCCACACTTACTCTTCCTCTTTTAAATAAATAAATAAATAAATAAATAAAATCTAAAAAAAAAGAGATAAATTTATAAGGCAAATATTGTCTGGTTGCAAATTTTTTTTACAAGTCTGTAAGCTAGAAATTCTAAAACTATTTTATGTGTTTACTAAAACTGACCAAATAAATAAGTACACAGTGGCACTGCGAGGCAAGTTTCTCAGTATTGAAAGGATTTGGGAATAAACAGAGAAGGCTAGATATAAAAGTAACTATAGATAGGCATTTATGACAGTATTAGGCTGTGCAATTATATTTACTAGTTTCATCTACTGTAACATGTCAGTAGCAATGAACAAACAGCATACTCATCCAGATTTCTTTTTAAATTTTCTATTATTTATTTTTCTTTCTAAGACTTTATTTAAATTCTAGTTAGTTAACATATATGATAAAATGGGTTTTGGGTGGGGGCATCTGGGTGGCTCAGTCGTTAAGCATCTGCCGTCTGCTCATGTCATGATCCCAGAGTCCCGGGTTTGAGCACCGCCTTGGGCTTCCTGCTCAGTAGGAAGCCTGCTTCTCCCTCTCTCACTCCCCCTGTTTGTGTTCTCTCTCTGAGAGCCATGTTTCTTTCTGTCAAAGAAATAAATAAAATCTTTTTAAAAAATTGGTTTTGGGTGTAGAATTTAGTGAGTCATCACTTAACCTTGTTAAGTGTTCATCACAACAAATGTCCTCCTTAAACTCATCATCCATTTAGACCCTCCCCCACCTACCTCCTGCCATCAACCCTCAGTTTGTGCTCTATAGTTAAGAGTCTCTGGATGCCTGGGTGGTGAAGTCAGTTAGACATCCAGCTCTGGTTTTGGTTCAGATTGTGATCTAAGGGTTGTGAGATGAAGCCCTGAGTTGGGCTCCATGCTCAGTAGGGAGTCTATGTGAGGATCTTTTCCCTCTCTCTCTGCCCCTCTCCCTGCTAGCACAGGCTTGCTCTCTAAAATAAATAAATGAATCTTAAAAAAAAAAAAAAGAAAAGAAAGCAGGGGTTTGCTTCCCTCTCTCTTTTATTTTCTTTCCCCTATGTTCATTTGTTTTGTTCTTAAATTCCACATATGAGTGAAATCATAAATACCATTCTCTAATAAAATGAAACAATGCTCTTTGGAGACATGGTTGGTTTTAAGGCTAAGGCAGTGAAAATAGTAGAACCTGAGGTACCTTGCAGTAACTGAAAGTAAAAAAATGCTTTAAAAGAATGGGCCAGGGGGCCTAAGTGGCTCAGACTGTTAAACATCTGATTTCTGCTCAAGTCATGATCTCAGGATCCTGGGATTGAGGCTCAAGTCAGTCTCCCCTCTCACCTCTCAGCAGGGAGTATGTTTGTCCCTTGCCTTTCCCACTACTCATGTTCTCTCTCTCTCTCTCCAAAATAAATAAATGAAATATTTTTTAAAATAGAAATAAAAATAAAATTATGGGGTCATATCAAAAGGACATAAGAATCAATATATAAAAAATTTCCAAAATCTGGAACACTTTGAACAATAAAATAAATAATAATAATAACGGGATAAAATATATAAAATAAAATAAATTTATATGAGTTATGCTTGTATAAGTAAGTAAATAATTGTAATAAACAGGCAATTTCTTAAATTCTGATTAATAAAATAGAAAGAACAAAAGATTTTTAATTGACTCTGTTTTTAATTTTAACAATTTGCATTACCATAATAAAATGATCAAAACTAGGAATTCTTCTTAAAACATTGTCAATTATCCTGCTAATTTTTTTTTCTTTCTGATACAGAATTCAGACTCCCTCTTGGGTTTATTGTCCAGTGTCCTTACTTTTTCCAACTTGTTATGATTGCCACAGTGTTTCTTTGCCTCTTGTTTATGAAGACTACTGCCTAGTTGGGTTTTTTTTTTTTAGAATATCCTTTAATTTGAGTTTTTCTAATATTTTCTCATGATTAGAGTGAGGTTATGCATTTTTTATAAGAATGCTACAGAAGCAGTCTTCTGTCCTTTATACAGTGTGGCATATCAGGGGGGCACATAGTATAGACAGATTAGTCCTAGTGACAATAATTCTGATCACTTAGTTAAGACGATTTTGTCATAATCCTCCCTTGTAATTAATAAATATCTCATAAGGAGTTACCATAAGACTATGCAAATCATACTATTCATATATTTACACAAATTTTTGCAATCCTTTTCAGTAAAATTCCATTTAACAACTACAGAAGGAATAATGAAAATAGTAAATCGTCTTTAGGCGAACACCAGGGTAATAATTACTGCAGGGTATATGGAAGTCTCTATACTTCATTTGTAACTTTTTTATGCCTAAAATAATCATAAAAAATTAAAAGAAACTGGGAGACTTTGTTGAAAGAACTTAAATACAAGCTTAGTCGTGCAGGTTGGTTGCATGAAAAAGAGCCAGCTTTACTATTCTATAGAGTAGAGAGAAGACACCAAGTAGGTCAAACCAACAATTGGATTTAGATATCTTAGTCTATTATTCATCTCTTAACTGTTCTATCATATTTCTTATTCCATGTTTTTGATTCAGAACTTAAATCTGAATAATATCTTTAGATTTGTCTTCTGGATTACTGTTTTTTTCTACAGTTGTGTCTAATTTCCTCTTTAAATTTCATTTGTTGAATTTGTAATTTCTAGAAATTCTCTTTGGTTCTTTAGCAAATTGTCACAATTATTCTTTTTAATCTCTTGTTCCTTGCTTATGTTTTCAGGTTTCACCTTTGTACTCAAACATATTTAACAAAATATGAACAATTTTATATTTTATTTCAAATCACTGTGTTAATATTTGTGGTTTCTGTTGGTTTTGCTGGCTTGCAGTCATGAAGACTTGTTTCCTTATAAACAAATCCCAATTGTGCAGGGTTGATTGGAGATTTGACCCTGCATTTATCTTTACAATTCTACTTTGGATCTTCTCTTTTTACACACAGAATAACTCTCAAGGGATTTAAAATTTCAGTATGTCTCTGTCAAGTATTTTAATATAATTTTGTAATTGAACATAACTTTGATATCTCTGTCCTATTTCTTAGAACACAGATACATTAGTGTTCTCTTTTACTTCCAAGTGATACTTTTCAACTTGCTACATACCACTCTTAAAGACTTAGCTAAAGCATCATTTTATCATTCTCTTCCTCCACTAAGCAACCTCCTTCCTGGGCTTGCCCTCCTTGATTCATCCTGATCATCGAAGATCCATCTCCTTCATGTTTGTAGTATAAGTATTGGTTTAACTGCAGTAGTCTGGGAAGTCATTTTGAACTGGAAGTGATGTTTCTTGTTTATGCCTGTGCATAGTAAACAATCTGGCATAAACTATGGCCTAAAAATTGCATTTTTCTTTGTTTTTAATTAACATTTAATGTATTATTTGTTTCAGGGGTTCAGGTCCGTGATTCATCAGTCTTACACAACATATAGGGCTCACCACAACACATACCATTCTCAATGTCTATCACCCACCCATCCCATCTCCCCAACTCCTCCCCTCCAATAACCCTCAGTTTGTTTCCTGAGATTAAGAGCCTCTTATGGTTTGTCTCCCTTTCTGGTTTTGTCTTGTTTCATTTCTTCCTCTCTTCCCTTATGATCCTTTCTGCCTTGTTTCTGCAGATCATTGAAATTCTGAATATCAGTGAAATCATTTCATAAAAATTGCTTTTTGAAAGTATGTAGTCTTAAAGGATTTGTAGAGGAATTGAAACTGGGTTAAATATAGATGGATGACTGCATGAAAAATCTATATTTCTAAATTTTACCCCTCCTTTGAGATTTCAGGGTTTACAGACAAATCAATATTTTCACAGACATGTCCAATTATTAACTCATACAATGTGGATCCAAAAATCATTCCATAGCTACTATGCTTTTAGTATCTCATGGTTTTGCTTAGTCATTATCATACTTGGGTTGTTCAAACTATAAACTGAGCACTTCCTTGTTATTAACTACCTCTCACTTCTCATCAACCATAAGGACATCATTCTATGCTTTCCATTCGCAAACCAATATTATAGTCTCCCTGGTACTCTCATTAGATCTTGCTTTCCCAATATTTACTTTTAGCCCCTTACACATTGTTTTTTCTCTACCACTCAAATCCTATTTATAAGCTAGAATAGTTTCATTATAGGACACATATGATCATTTTCCAAACCTGATTTGTAAATCTTCTTAGACCTTTTTGTGGAGATTAAAACCGAAACCAGAGTATAGCATTCAAGACTCTCCAAAGTATCCTGTTTTAACTAGTATATTCCTTGTTTGTACTGTTCTGTGTTAGCCTTCACTCTAAACATACTGAGCTGATAACTGCATATATAAATGGCCATGATTTCCATATCAGCATTCTTTTTCTCCTTTTCTTCCATTTTCTTTTAGAACCCTCCTTCTGTCGACAACCTTTGCTTCTGGGCTCAGGTGAAATGCACCCTACATCCTGAAGCTCTGTGGGGTTTTTTTCACATTGGAGTGACATATCTTCTGGGGCTGTGAAGTGCTGTACCTTAATATAATATTTAGCATATTTCTCCTGTTATTATGTGATATATGCATCTTACCCATATACCAGCATGTAGCCAACATTATGTCAAGACCTACATTTTTGTTTTCCCAAACTATCAATCATTATGTCCCATAAGATATACCATATTATCTACTAGACTTAATTAAATGTGTTCTTTTATTATATTTTAAAATTATCCAATTTAAAAATATATCATTTTTATTTTAATATACTTAAAACTCCTAAAAGGCTGCAGTCATTTCCACCAAATATTCAAATATTTCATATCTTCTCTTGAACAAATATTCTATAGTACTGTGCCCAGTCAGCAACACTGACAAAGTTCTCTACACATAGCCATTTCCTAACTCCAAAAGTTAATTTTTAACTTGATCTGTATCTCAATTATCTCTTCTCTTCCCTGCCCAGCAAACATTTAACCTCTGTAGAGCAATGTGTGAGGGAATTGCTGTCATGGTGTCTAAGAAATGGATTTCAGCAATTGTGCTGCTACAGCTATGCTACGCTGGCTGTGGATTCTGTGGGAAGGTCCTGGTGTGGCCCTGTGACATGAGCCATTGGCTCAATGTAAGGATTATTCTGGAGAAACTCATGGAAAGGGGCCACGAGGTGACTGTGTTGGTTTCTCCAGAGAGTTTCATCATTGACTACAGCAAGCCTTCCACACTGAAATTTGAGGTAATCTCTATGCCACATAACAAGGAGAAGGCTGAAAAAGGACTCAGTGATTTTTTAGACATGGCTACTAATGTTATGCCAACATTGTCACTATGGCAGTCGGTCATGAAACTGCAGGAATTCTTTGTTAATATAACTGGAGAACTGAAACTAATGTGTGAGAGTGTAATCTATAATCAGTCATTCATGAAGAAACTCCAAGAAACCAACTACAACGTAATGGTCATAGACCCTGTGCTACCCTGTGGAGAACTGATTGCTGAGTTACTGACAGTCCCTTTTGTGTACACGCTAAGGTTTTCTGTAGGTGATACTGTGGAGAAATACTGTGGGAAACTTCCAGCTCCACTTTCCTATGTGCCTGTTACCTTGGCAGGACTAACAGACAGAATGACTTTTCTACAAAGAGTAAAAAATGTAATGTTTTCCATTTTCATTAACTTCTGGATTCCCCAACTGGACACTCAGGTTTGGGACCAGTTTTACAGTAAAGCATTAGGTAAGAGATGGCTTTTCATTGTAAATCAGTTATGTAAAGAAACTTAGATGGTTTAAGAAAAGTCTAGGAAAATGAAAAGTTTTAAAAATTTCACTTCCACATAAAATTTATAGGTGATTAGCAATGAACTATTATCAATAACTGGGAGGCAAGAAAGATATTGTCATGTTTACCCTTTTTTACAGTCACCTACCCATTTTGTAAGATACCTAAATACTTAATAGACTTATCAAAACAAAATAGAAAACAAACTAATAAATGTCAGTATAATGGAAGATGTATTTTTTATCAGATATAGGATATCACAAGTAAATCTTGTATACTGAATTTTCATAGTGGAGGAGATTTGATTTTTTATTGATCAAAAAAGTGTAATGTTTGTTGTAAGAGTAAGATAATCTCCTTGCCTGATTCCAGTAATAAACTGAAACATAAACTACATTAACAGTGGGATTAATTTTGGCATATCATATGATTTACTTTGGATCTTGACCCACAAATTTTGAGACTCATGGATTATTATATTCAAAATGTATATTATTCTTCTGTTGGAACAGAGTCCCTACCATTCTTATCTCTTTCATAAATGTGGGATGAAACTTCATTAAGTCTTATGTGAGCTGTTTCATCATAGCTAGTCATACTGAAAAGTTTCTGTCCAATAAATAAATAAAATATTAAAAAAAAGAAATATAAATGAATTTAAACCCCTGATTGTATTAGTTTGCTAGGTCTACCACAACTATATACCACAGACTAAGTGGCACAAACAACAGGAATTGTTTTCTCACAGTTCTGGAAGCTCGAAGTCCAAGACCAAGGAAGGTGTTGCCAAGATGGTTTCTCTGGAGGCCTGTCCTCCTAGCTTGTATGTGGCTTTTTTTTTTCTTTCTTTCTTTCTTCTTTTTTTTTTTGCTATGATCTTCCCTCTGTGTGTGCCTAAACCCAATGTCTCTTCCTCTTCCTATTAGGTCCTACTCTAAGGACCTCATTTGAATTTAAGAGTTTATTCTGACATTAAAAGACCTATCTCAAAATATAATCAGATTTCAACATATGAAGGTTAGAGGAACATAAGTGAGTCCATAACACTGACTTTCCAAGAGATGCTTTGTTTCACAAATTAATACTCAAAGGAATCCACGTTTAAAATCCCTAGCTTTAAGCACGATTTAAATTTATACTATTCTTATTTCACTATAAATAATTTAAGAACCAGGAAGCAATACCTAAGTGTAGGCAGTGTGTATGGCTCTATGGAGTAAAAGTAAAGAAGACATCTTGGAACACTTAAAAAATAAAATAAATTAGAATAAATAAATAAATAAATAAAGGAAGGAAAGAAGGAAGGAAGGAAGGAAAGAAGGAAGGAAGGAAGGAAAAAAGAAAGAAAGAAAGAAAGAAAGAAAGAAAGAAAGAAAGAAAGAAGGAAGGAAGGAAGGAAGGAAGGAAGGAAAGAAAGAAAGAAAGAAAGAAAGAAAGAAAGAAAGAAAGAAAGAAAGAAAGAAAGATTATTGCCATAATGTTTTCTAACATTGCTGAATCATTTAGCCTTTATCCTCAGGCCTTTTCTGAGGTGGATAGCAATTCCATTTGCTTTGGGTCTGTTTATCTTACTGACCTGTAACTAACATCTTAGGGAATTTATGCCTTTTTTTACTATAATGTGTATTACAAATATGTTTTAAACTCATCAATTGATTTGGGAATTTTCAACTAATTTACTCAGATGTAAATATATTTTATATATACTTAAAATATTATGCATCTACTTGCAGATTTCAGAAAATATCAAACCAAAAACAAAGTATAATAATGTAAGTGTGCAGTTGAAAGAAATAATAAACTAAACTTCTGTATACTCTATAACCAAGTTCAGAAATAGATTGTTGTCAGTACCTTAGAAATACCCTTCTTCCAGTGGAAACTATAAGCTTGACTTTGGTGAACGTTTTGAAAATTTGACACCTGCCATCTATATGTTATTCTCTTGAAACTATTGTTTAGTTTTTTGAATAGTATGCAAGCACAAACATAGATTCACTATTTATGCTCAACATTCTTTTGGTGATAGAAGCATGTATTTTCTTTTTTTTTTCTTAAGCTCTATAGATAGAGCTTTATCTGTACATCGTGTTTTATTATATAACTACACCATGCCACTTTGTGGATGGACATCTGACTGTGTACAGTTTTTTATGTAATGCTGCCATTATGAACATTTGTAAATGTCTCCTGTTATATAAGAGCAATAATATAAATAAGGTATAAACTACATATTTTCCCCTACCAGGTAATCTCAGACTTCACTCAAAAATTTATACTTCAACAAAGATTGTATAAATTTATACTTCAACTGTTAGCAGGGTATTTTAGTCCCCATTGCTCCATGTCCTTAGTAAGCATATCACTGAAGGACTTTTATTAACAGTTATACTGAAATATAACTGGCATACTATAAAACTGACACATTTCAAATGTACAATGATATTATCATATTTACAAAGTGGTTCTGCAACTGTCAACATGTTCTGACTTTTAATTTCAAAAAGAAATAAATTATTTTTTAGGTTAGATTGATCTAATACATCTGAAATTATATCATACTTTTTTGGATTTCCTTGATTATACTGAGATTGAGGAACTTTTCATATTTTATGGGCCATTTCCATTTCTTCTACTTGGTGAATACCTTGCTTATGTCTTTTGCCCATTTTTTCCAAATGGATCTGCTTATGTTTTCATTATTAATTGAAAACATTGTTTATATATCTTAGATAAACCTTGGTCAGTTTTATGTATTGTAGATATCTTCTTGCAGTTTATGACGTTTTTCTCATTCTTTTTTTTTTAATTTTGACATTCTTTATTGTTACTAAAGTTTTTTTTTTTTTTCTCCAGTGTTTCAAGATTCATTCCCCATTCCCCACACCCACTGCTCCACGCTTTAGGTGTCCCCAGTACCCACCACCAAGCTCTCCCATTCCTCCACTCCCCTCCCTCCAAGTCCCTCAGTTTGTTTCTGTGTCCAAAGTCTCTGTTGTTTCGTTTCCCTCCCTAGATTACCCTAGTTCCCATTTGCTTTCCTTCTCCCACTGTCCTCCAGTTTGCCCCTCATGCACCGCAAGTAAGTAAAACCATGCGATACTTGACTTTCTCTTCTTGGCTTATTTCACTCAGCATAATCTCTTCCAGTCCAGTCCATGTTGCTACAAAAGTTGGGTATTCATCCTTTCTGACGGAGGCATAGTATTCCATTGTATATATGTACCACATCTTCTTTATCCATTCATCTGTTGATGGGCACCTTGGCTCTTTCCACAGTTTGGCGAT
>PITA01027289.1:0-21182 GCA_004023965.1 Spilogale gracilis | reverse complement strand
GTGTTTCTCTCTGTCAAATAAATAAAATCTTTAAAAAAAGAATTGTGTTTCAGAAGACACCAGAAAGAAAATGAAAAGACAATCCACAGGTTAAGAGAAAATATATCAAATCATATATCTAATAAGGGACTTACTTTCAGAATACATAAAGAGCTCCTACAACTCGGGGCGCCTGGGTGGCTCAGTTGGTTAAGCAACTGCCTTCGGCTCAGGTCATGATCCTGGAGACCGGGGTTTGAGTCCCACGTCGGGCTCCCTGCTCGGCGGGAAGCCTGCTTCTCCCTCTCTCACTCCCCCTGCTTGTGTTCCCTCTCTGGCTGTGTTTCTCTCTGTCAAATAAATAAAAAATTAAAAAAAAAAAAAAAAGAACTCCTACAACTCAACAATAAAAGACAAATAACCTAATTTTAAAATGCACAAAGAAAACATTTTTCCAGAAAGACATACGAACAGCCAATAAACTCATGAAAAGTCGCTCAACATCATCAGTTATTAGAGAACTGCAAATCAAAACCACAATAAGACACCACTTCAAATCTACGAAGATGACTAAGTTTAAAAAGTCACAATGACAAGTGTACGTGAAGATGTGGAGAAATTAGAACTTTCACCGATTGCTGGTGGGATTATAAAATGGTGTAGCCACTTTGGAAGATAGTTTGGCTATTCCTATTCTGTACCTTAAATATAAGCACCATATGATTCAGCAAGTCCACACCTAGGAATATACCCGAGAGACCTGAAAACATATCCACACAAAACTTGTACACAAATCTCCCAGCAGCACTTTTCACAACAGCCAAAAGTGAGTATAACCCAAATGTCTATCCCCTAAAGAATGAATCAACAACAAAAAAAGAATGAATCAACAAAATGTGGTGTGTGCACACAATCCAGTTTTTAAAAAAATGGAAGAACTGACAGATGGAACATAAATGAGCCTTTGTCTCAATTTTACTCACAGAAATTTAATTCATGGAGGTTACTAAGTGATGACACAGAGAGGTGGATGCCATTGGAAGAAGATCTTTATTACTCACAATTCCCGAGAGAGGAGGGCACACCATGCCACACAGGGCCATGCAGGGAAGCTCCAGTTTGGGTCTGGAGGCAGGAGTAGGAGAGAACCGGACCAGAGTCTTTATTACGTTTTCTGCAGGAAAGGCAATGCAGGACAGGGTAAATAGTTGTGGACTGGTTAGTCTGAATCATTCTGACAGGCTTTGGGAAATAGGGGCTGTCCCTGGTTGTCGGGTACCTGGCTCTAGAGTGATTTAGCACAAAAAATATTGGCCTGGTGTGTGAGCAGTTGATAAAGTAGATGGATGGCTGGTTCGGGGTGTGGGCTCTGCATTGGTTCATTTGCATATGAAAAGTGTGCTCCAAGGAGAGTCATTTGCTATCTCTAAGAATTGGCTAACCCTGGGAGGGGCAGTCTCCACCCAGCCATAGAGCCCCAAATGTCAGAGCAACAAGAATACAGGAAAAAATGGGGCGCCTGGGTGGCTCAGTTGGTTGAGCGACTGCCTTTGGCTCAGGTCATGATTCCAGGGACCTGGGATCGAGTCCCGCATCAGGCTTCCTGCTCAGCGGGAAGCCTGCTTCTTGAAGCCTGCTTCTCCCTCCCTCATTGCCCCTGCTTGTGTTCCCTCTCTGGCTGTGTTTCTCTCTGTCAAATAAATAAAATCTTTAAAAAAAAAAAAAAGAATACAGAAAAAAAACAAAATACAGTTAATACAGTTGGCCCTCTGATAAATGAATGCCAAGCAGATAAACAAGAATCTAAGAAAACCCACTTTGAATAGCCTTGAAAACATTATGCTAAGAAGCCAATCAGAACAGATTGCATATTATTATATAATCCCATTTATATGAAATGTCCAGAATGGACAAAGAGATACAGAATGTAAATTAGAGGGTTCCTGGGTGGCTCAGTGGGTTGAGTGCTGGCTCTTGGTTTAGGCTCAGAGTTGTGAGATCCAGCCCCGTCGAGCTGTCAGCTGGGCAGAGTTTGCTGGGGATTACCTCCCTTTCCCTTTGTTCCTCCCCCCTACTTGCACTCAGGCTCTTTCTTTAAAATAAATAAAATCTTGGGACGCCTGGGTGGCTCAGTTGGTTAAGCAACTGCCTTCGGCTCAGGTCATGATCCCGGAGACCCGGGATCGAGTCCCACATCAGGCTCCCTGCTCAGCGGGAGGCCTGCTTCTCCTTCTCTCACTCCCCCTGCTTGTGTTCCCTCTCTGGCTGTGTTTCTCTCTGTCAAATAAATAAAATCTTAAAAATAATAATAATAATAAATAAATAAATAAATAAGATCTTAAAAAAAAATAAAGTAAAATCAGTTGCCAGGAGCTGGGGAGAAAGGAGAGTGACTGCTAATGAATCTGGAGTTTCTTCCTGGGGTGATGAAAATATTCTAAAATTAACAGTAGTGATGGACTTACAACTCTGTGAATGCGACTAAAACCACTGTCCACTTTTAGTGAGTGACTTGTATGGTATGTGTAAATTATATCTCCATAAAGTTGCTATTAAAAAAAAAAGATAAGGGAAGCAGGTGTTCAAAACTGTAACAAACCAGAGGCCAATGGAAGAGAAGTGCACCCCACGCTTGCTCTCAGAGCTCTGGTCTACCAGATTTTCTCGCTGGAGTCGAGGATTCAGGCAAAATCTCAAAATTAATCCAGTAAAGAAGACAGATACTTCTGGGGCACCTGGGTGGCTCAGAGGGTTAAGCCTCTGCCTTCAGATCAGGTCATAATCTCAGGGTCCGGGATCAAGTTCCACATCCCGGCTCTCTGCTCAGTGGGGAACCTGCTTCCTCCTCTTTCTCTGCCTGCCTCTCTGCCTACTTGTGCTCTCTCTCTCTGTCAAATACATACATACATACACACACACACTTCGGATACCTGACCAGGAGAATACCACCACAAAAACACTGTTTTTTTGTTTGTTTGTTTAAGATTTCATTTATTTATTTCACAGAGAGAGAAATCACAAGTAGGCAGAGGCAGGCAGAGAGAGAGGAGGAAGCAGGCTCCCCGCCGAGCAGAGAGCCCAATGTGGGCCTCGATCCCAGAACCCTGAGATCATGACCCGAGCTGAAGGCAGAGGCCCTAACCCACTGAGCCACCCAGGCGCCCAAAAAACACTGTTTAAGAAGACTATTCAAAAAGTTGAGTGTGGGGCACACTGGAGCAGGACAAGACAAAAACAAGGCAGGGAACACCAAAAATAAGGCCACTGTGAATAATCCACATAGAGGAAGGTGGCTTAGAACTCAACATGAACAAGGAAGGAGAAAAGCAAGGAAGAATCAGGAAACCTGGAAACTGACTGCATGGAGAGAGGAAAAGATATGTCAAAAATGATCCTGAAGGCTGTGAACCTGGGGGCCTGCAGGATGGTGTGGCCACTAACAGTTAAAGAGAAATCAGAAATTACGAGGATTACGGCACAGTTGAGGACTCGCGGTCTAGGAAAAGAGATAGCTACCTAATGACTAAGAATCAAGGTCTTCAAAAATTTTCAATAGCTTATTATACAAAGACCAGTAGGAAGTTTTTATGAGTAGTGGATTTGCAGGGACTTGGGAAAAAACAAGCTATCTTAAATCGGGCTGCCAGTAGGACATCCTAACGGGCTCTAAGCAATTTAAGATTAAAAAATAAATAACAGGGGCGCCTGGGTGGCTCAGTTAGTTAGGCGACTGCCTTCGGCTCAGGTCATGATCCCGGAGACCCGGGATCGAGTCCCACATCGGGCTCCCTGCTCCGTGGGAAGCCTGCTTCTCCCTCTCTCACTCCCCCTGCTTGTGTTCCCCCTCTGGCTGTGTTTCTCTCTGTCAAATAAATAAAATAAATAAATAAATAAATAAATAAATAAATAAATAAATAAATAAATAAATAAATAAATAAATAACAAATTGGGGCTACAGATAAATATTCCAGGCACTGTATTAGGAGATTCCAGGCACTGTATTAGGAGATTTTTCTAAAAGATTACAAGGTGTTCCTGACTTCCCAGAGTTCTGTAAAGACAACACTGAAAATAGAATATGAACAAGAGCCTCTGGAGCACAGAATTTTGTCCAGAGAGTGTTCTTAAGAATGAAGATTAGGAAAAGGGAAATCAAATCAGAGAGAAGGAGAGCTCAAAGATGATAGCTGAAGACTTCAAAAGTAAAAAACTGCACTGGTAGATTTTTTTTTTTTTTAAGATTTTATTTATTTGACAGAGAGAAACACAGCCAGAGAGGGAACACAAGCAGGGGGAGTGAGAAAGGGAGAAGCAGGCTTCCCGCGGAGCAGGGAGCCCATGTGGGACTCGATCCCGGGTCTCCGGGATCATGACCTGAGCCGAAGGCAGTCGCTTAACCAACTGAGCCACCCAGGCGCCCCTGCACTGGTAGATTTGATCAGAAATTAATAGCTGGGGGACTAGTTTCAATACAAATTTAAGATTGGAAGCCCAAAAAGCTGAAAGAGAGAGGGAAGGTGTCCTCAAATATTCCAAGAGAAAAAAATACTTCTGTGTTGCTTTGGAAGGAAGAAATAATAAGGAAAGGAGAACGAATTTTCTAACAATTCAGGCTACCCAACAATGGAATGGCCCCACTGAGGAGGGCCCGTTAGGTCACGGCAAGAGAATGTTCCCAAGGGCACGAACCAGGTAGCCGTTAGCAGAAGATGCAAAGGAGTTCACACCTTGGGGAGGAGGTAGGCTACACTTTGAGCTTTCACCTCAGTAATTTAAAGCTGGTGTCTAGGTTAGAGAAGGAATGGCGGGGGCGGGGGGGGGGGGAGGGGTCAGGGAAGGAGAGAGAGGGAGAGAGATTGAGGTTTGCATGGGGAGCCCATCCATTGGAATTTGGACTTGGACTTACTCCTCATGGTAGAATGGATGGCAGCAGCAAGGTGTGGAGGGGGTGTGGAGGGGATGACTGAGGGTCTCAACTGAGAGGCTTGCAGAAGTTAATGACTGGAAACCAACGGTGAAGGGAAGCTATTCAAAAGCGGCGGGATTTACAGGGAAGCTAAGGCATCACTTCCCCTGGGAGATAGAACTGTCCCGGTGGAGAAGCTCTGGAAAAATCTCCATCTCTCCATAAAACAGGCTGGGCTGCTGTCAGCAGTGGTGCGAGGCTGAGGGAAGGCCCAGGGGCGTGGGACAGGAACTCCACACACACGCTAATCATGAACTAAAGAGGGTTTCAAAACACATATACAGCAATAATGAAATAAAGAACATGTGGCAACTTCTGGTGTTGGAAAGAGCAGCAGGCGGGGTCTCTGGGACTTTGTCTCCCCCTGCTGAGTCAAGAAATAGGAGTGGCCTGAGCCGGGAAAGTTGGAGGGTGAAAAACCCGGTCCTTTGGGGGTGGGGTGGCAGGGAGCAGAGGGAGGAAAACATAACTGTTCCTATAAACGCTCCTTACAGAGAAGACCACCCAATCCCACAGCACTACATACGCCGTGGCAAAGGTAGCGGGGCTCCACCAGCCAAACAGGAGCTGGGTGTGGCAAGGGGGACCGATCCCTCTGGGTCATTTCTATATGCGACCCTGAGTCTTTTCTCGAAAAGATTCTTGTCTTAACTAACCCATCCCAGGGGCGCCTGGGTGGCTTAGTTGGTTAAGCATCTGCCTTCGGCTCAGGTCATGATCCCGGAGATCCAGGATCTAGTCCCACATCAGGCTCCCTGCTCGGCGGGAGGCCTGCTTCTCCCTCTCTCACTCCCCCTGCTTGTGTTCCCTCTCTGGCTGTGTTTCTCTCTGTCAAATACATAAAATCTTAAAAAAAAAAAAAAACCTAACCCATCCCTTTATCCAGAGTCTGGTTCAATAGCCTAAGCGACTGCAGAGACCGGGGATAGGGGGGGCACCTTTGGTGTTATTTTAACTTAATTAGGAACCTTCCCTCTAGTCCTGACACAGGATTGTTTCTCAAAAGTTCTGCTAGAAGGGCCAATCTGGGTGATGATGCAGCCCCTACATTCCCGCCAAGAGCTCATGCATAGGGTCGTCTTCTCCATGAGCCCAACCAGTGGTGCCAACAG
Source organism: Spilogale gracilis (assembly GCA_004023965.1). NCBI lineage: Eukaryota > Metazoa > Chordata > Mammalia > Carnivora > Mephitidae > Spilogale > Spilogale gracilis. Next base: position 15,125 of record PITA01027289.1, on the reverse strand, counting down.
TGGTGAAACCTGTTTCATGACTCTGGGGGCATTTGGGGCAGGGTCTCAACGGACTTGACTCTACTCCCCGCTGCTTCACCTCGCAGCCGCACCCGCCTCCAGTTCTTTCATAAGCCCACTAACATCTTCATCTCAGGAAACAAAGGCAACTCACATATGCTACTCATTAGGTGGTCATTTTCATGGAAACCAACTGTGTCACTGTTAGATTTCTGAAACTTGCCTATGGTAAGGCTAGGAAAACAAACAAAATGCTAAATAAAGAAGCAATTGCACACACACACACACACACACACACACACACACAGAATCTAGGACTATGGTATCCTGATGTCCCTCTTTAGGGTGTGATAGTAACTGTGAAGCAAGATGAAAGCCTTCGAAGTCCTCAGATGGAAGGTTTCACCTAAATACAATCATCTCATAAAATCCACAACATTCTGATCAATAAGGCCAGCACTTTTATCAACACTCCACCGTGATAAAGGGGATTCAAAGCAGTCCCAAATGATTTTACTGCTTCTTGAATTTCTGGAAGGGGAAAACAAAACAAAACAAAACAAAAAAACAACTTATTCCTTAAACAGAAGGGCAATGGCAGGCTGAAAAAGCGGAATCCCAGCATCTCCAAAGCAAGCCTCTCATTCACAGGTCGTGAAGCATTCATTAGAAAGAAGGGTACGAGGCAGGGATCTTGGTCAAGCGGGAAGAGGCAGACCTGGCAAAGGTGAGCACATGACACCTGCACGACTATCCAGGGGCCCAGGAGGGAAGAAATGACAATGCAAGAGTCTGTCAGGTGGCAGGATCCCCCTGAGCCTCAGGGAGAAGGGCTGAGAAAGAGGGAAGAGGTGTTCTTTACAAAGACAAACTTGGGGTGGGAGGCAACTGCGGACGGAAGCCATGGGCTGGCACAGGGGCAGAGCTCTGAGGGGCCTGGCAGTGGGGGGGAGCACCCCGCCCAGCAGCAGGGGCAGGCAGTTTGACGCAAGTCCTGTTCAGGCCCTGGGGCTCTGGGCCTCGGGAAAGATGAAAGCAGTTGCATGACGTATATACCCTGCAAGTGAGGTTAGGGCAGATTAAATGGGACGAGGCCACATGGTATAATGGTGAAGATGCTAGAGTCAAGGCAGAAGGCCTGGGTTTTTATCCCATCTGCTTCTGTCATTTACTAGCTCTGTGACCCTGGGCAAACCGCTGAATGTCTCTGAGCCTCAACTCTCCCATATGAGGAACAGGACCTGCCATATGAGGAACATGCGTCCTGCCTACCTCATCATGATGTGGGGGCGTTAAGGGAGAGTAGTGAGTGGGTGGGCACTTTTTAAAGACGTACGTGCATATGAACTATTATGTGAGGATGACAGATCACACTACTAGGTACTCAGGCACGGAATTTCAAGTATTAGACTCGACATATATGTATATATGTGTGTGCGCAACATATATATTTATGTATAACATACACACTGTCATCTATAACCTGTAACACAAGCAGATAACCATTTCAGAGATCCATATTATCCATGTTCACATACATAAATATCATTATCCCCCTATTTAATCTGACTTATTCCGACCCAGATGCTGAAACAAGCTCGGTCACCAGAAACAATGAGGGCATTGAAGAAAAAGCAAAAGGAAGATTACCCCGAATCTGATAGTGTGAGAGGCCACAGGGGAGGAAGGTAAACCAGCTGTCTTGATTAAATGGCTGGTGCATCCTTGGACATGGAGCTGACTCTTTGATGCTCACAACTTAATTGAGGAAATGACAACCAGAAACAACCAGAGAACAAAATAGAGCAGTAAAATCCATCAGCCTGGGACAGACTGTGTGGTCTAGGAATAACAGCTCTGGAAGTTTAAAGAAGAGAAAGAACATTAGGAGCAGCGTCCTCAGGAAAAGCTCCTTGGGAGGCAGGACGCCAGGGGCTGAGACGGATGAACAGCATTGGGACAGCAGCAGAAGGAGGACAGTTCAGGTAAATATCATGCAGCAGGAAGAGACAGTGGCTTGAACAGCATGGGATCTGCTCTGGAGGGAAAGCTCACTGTTCACCGCTTCTTAGCCTCTGGGAGAGCTGACGGGCCTCCCAAGGGGCCTGAAGAGAGGATCATGCACCCCAGGCCAGCCGGCCTCCTTACCTGGCTTCTACTGCAGGAGCCGGTACTGTATCTAAAGCAAGGGGAAAGGCCATTGGCAGGGTCAGGGACCTGCACCCCGCTTTACCTACCCTCCACTCTCATTTTCCTTCCACCTTTTCCAATATAACCTTTTCCAACATTTACTCAGCACCAACCAGGCAGGAAACTGGAGGAAAGGAGCGACAATCTCCTTGGGGAGTTAGATATAAAAAAATCACTAAAGACAGAAACAGCTAAGCACCAAGTAAGTAATAGTGCTATTCCTAGCCAAGGAAGGCGAGACAGTGGGTGCTAGTCAGCTGGTTGGGAAAGGTTTCTTGGACTCGTGGTGCTGGCCAAGCCTTGGAGGAAAGTTGAGATTCGCAAGGCTGAGAGTTAAAACGGTGTATTACAGACGAGAAGGTATACATGACAACGGGAGTATTCATAACACTACTGAACTATATGCTTAAAATGGTTAAGATGGTAAATGTTATGTGTATTTTAACCAGTTTTTTTAGAACTTTAAAAAAATTTAAATACAGGTGCTTCCTTAAAAAAGAAAAGCAGATAGGAAAACACAACTGCCATTTATAGCATGTGATAGACAAGTCGCCTGACTTTGTAGAAGGTTCAGGTAGAGGGGCAATCAGAACCCACTCAGCGCAAAACCAGACTGCGGAAAACCTCACACCAGGTGGCACCTGGTCGTCGGCACCAGGGTTTCTGTGTGGTCCAAGGATGGGCTTCAAGTTTTGGCCCATGAACACCCTGTAATACATTTTGAATGTTCACTCCTCTGTGTGATTTGATCTAGGGAGAGGGTAAACAGCTTTCAGATTCTCAACAGGGCCTAACTCAGGAATCTTGAAAACCATTCATGTGGGCAGTTGGCAGAATGGTCTGTGTGGGGATGGGCCACAGGGTTGAGGTTACAGGACCTGAGTACATTTCCCTTGAGACTTGCTCTTCACTATACACCAGATAGTACTTAACAAACTGATGTCAGACGTCTCTTCAGTGGTTTCTTAGTCCCTAAGTATTTATCAGAGCTACTAGTAGGTGAGAAGAACAGCTCATAGAGGAAAGGTGCTGACACTTACTGTAGAAAAGAAACTACTGGGGACGCCTGGGTGGCTCAGTTGGGTGGGTGTCTGCCCTCAGCTCAGGTTACGATCGCAAGGTCCTGGGATTGAGTCCCACATTGGGCTCCTTGCTGGGCGGAGAGCCTGCTTCTCCCCCTGCCTGCCCCTCCCCATGCTTGTGCACTCATTCTCTCTCACTCAGATAAATAAATAAAATCTTAAAAAAAAAAAAGAAAAAGAAACTCCCAGAGGGTGAACAAAGAAGAGAACCCAGTAAAAGGGGATAGGAGGTCAAGAGAGTCAATACATTAAAATGCTGAAGGAACCAGGAGGGAAAAGTCCTTGGGAGGATGGAGTGGTTACCAGTGTCCAGTACAAGACAGGAAATAAGAAAGATAAGGAATGAGAGAAAAATATTTCCAAATTCAGTGGTCTGCAGATGTGTGGTTTCTGTAGGGTAAGGAAAGAAGAGATCAAAGGGTAAGGATAAGGTGTCCAAACCCGGGCATGTGTAGAGAAGGGAGGTGTTCTGATAATTATGTCAGAACAACAATCAAAACCAGGACTGTTCCGGGCAAGCAGATACACAGTTAGTGACCTCACTGAGGAGGAAGTTAGTAGACCACCAGAAAGGCAGCAGAAACCATCCATGAACTCAAAGGGTTTGGCTGTGCAAAGAAAAATAGGATAGGAGTCAGTAGAACTAGTAGGTCTAAGAAAAGGCTTTCTCAGTTACTCATGGGGGAGGCAGGGAAGGTTCTGAAGGTTTTAAAGAGGGAAGGGAGGAAATGCACGAGAGCACCCTGCATCCTCCCTCTACTTCACGACGCATTTCCTATGTTAGATGTTAGACGTTAACTATGGGACTCCAGTCTTCTAGGAAGCAGGAAGGAATAGAATAAGTGGGGAGGGGACCTTCTTCCTTTGAAACCACACAGAAGGAGTGAAGAAAACACAGTATGACCAGAAAGAGCAGGCCAGAGTGATTTTCTTCAACCTAGTGAACATCTGAGATGTGGCTGTCAGAGAAACTGTCATCTCCAAATTAGCTTTCCCTTTGGTCTGTTCTTCAAGGGACAAGAAATTAATATGAAAGTGAAGTTAGGAGTTCTTTAAAGCTGATTCCTATGTAGCCTGCCAGAACAAGAACAATAAGGAAATATATCCATCACGCAATACAGCCTTTGATTCAGGGCTGAGCACTTCTCTATTTATAACTTCGTTTTAGATACTGCTTGGGGGCTACAGAAAGGTCAGGGGAATGCTCACCCAGCTAAGTGTAAATAGGGTAAAAAGTAAAAATAATAAAATAAACGGAATAAGAAAACAACGTTGATGTCAGGATACAAAGATGCTAGCATACTGATTACACAGGCAGAGAGGAAACTCTCAGCCAAGGTCAGAAGGAGGTGAAATTTTAAAAAATAGCATTCATCTATAGGCAATTCTTAAATTACAACCAGGCAACTCATCCAAACTTAGCACGCTCTCACACAAAGAGGAAGGGAAGGTGTTCACAGAACATAATAGAGATAGGGCCATCAGGAAGAAGCTAGCTGTACTATCTGGCGGCATCACAAGGTCAGTAAATGGTCAACCCCGGGAAATTAGAAGGCATGAATCACGCCCTAGAACGAGGAAGTCAGAGTATATATTTAAATAATCAGATGGACAGGTATTTACCAAAAAAATCAGTTTATTTTCCCTTCCTGTGTTTTTCATAGTTTCCCTTTTTTGTCAGTAATGAGGCATTAACTGATTGGAAATCTCCTTGATTAAATAACATTAACAAGTTCATAAATTTACACACCACATTTTAGAGTATAAAGCAAGAACTTGAAAAATATTCCCTAACCCAACACAAATTAGGCAGCCCTCAAAATTGCACATTTTCCCCCTACTTCATGTCCATAATTTAAAATACATATACAGAATGACCTAAAAATATTGATAATTAGTATAGAATTCACAGCCTTGAATTCTCCAGCTACAAACTGGAGAATTTTAGTGCTTGGTGTACACTACAAACGCTACAAACTTCTAAAGAATAGATACCTAGTCCCCAGGCCCTAGTAACCCACTGATGGGATTCAAGGTCACATACTTAACACTTACTAGGAAAAAGGTCTTTTCTCTGTCTCTAATTCTAGTCTTCTGCTGAGGTAACTCAGGGAACCCAGTACTGAGAAAGATCAATTCTCTGAAAACAGGGCTAAGCTGATTAGTGTCCTAGTGGATCCTACTGTTCCCAGACAGCGAATCTCGACTTGAGTACTTCGGCTGTGAGCTACACCTTGGAATGTTCATCACAACAGATGATGTACCTTATGGTCCTTGAAAGGAAGACTGAGTACTTCCAGGAGTCGTAGTTACTTGTGAATGAAGACAGAGAGAACAGGCTGACAATAATTTGAAGGTATTTCTGCTTCTGGAGCTGGCTAACTTTAGATCAGACACAGAGAGACTGAGCCAGTCCCCATGTAGTATGATTTTCCCACCGCAGTTAACAAAGGGATTCTTTGTCCAAGGCAGGCTTATGCTTGATGCAGCTTGAGCACTCTACCAGGATTTGAGGCTTCAAAGATGAGCCGCTCTCTGCAGACTCATTATCAAAACAAAATCCAGCGATCCTCTCTTAATTCATGAAGCCTGTCATCGATGCAAACCATGTGCAACTGTCTTGTGGCCACTCAACTTTCCAGGCTGGAGAATTCGGGTCCAAGTACAAGACAGTATTTCAGGTTAAAAGGATAAATCTCAACAGGCCAAATAAAAAGGCTGGCAGATTCACAGGCCATTCAGTACATTTACGAAGCAACAATGAAAATCATCCACAATAACTCATGTAGTGCAGAAACAGCCCGGGCTTCACCACTGGTCAGCATCTCAAGTGGCTGACACTGCTGAAAGAGGCTTGACAATCTGAGGTTTTGTTGGAGCTCTTAAGACAACCCCTAATAGGGTGAATTAAGAGAAATAATAGTCCTGACATGTCTCCCATTGTTGTTCTCTTCTGTGGGCAACACTCACTCACTCAATACATGAGCTTGTCGTCTTTGCATAAGATAGCAGATTTCCCTCACTATTAATGGCGAGATAAATAAAATTGTACAACTTGTCTGTGAAGAGAAAAAAGCATTAAAGATGCAGTGACAATTTAACTCATCATGTTTTGAATGTAATAATGAATGTGGACAATTGCATTTGTTCTGACTTTGTACAAAGATAACTCTAACCCTTCTAATGAATCAAAAGATGATTTTGAAAACTGAGGTTAATATTTTTAAAAAAATGTTACATACTCTCCAGGAAAATAACTAATACAGAATTAAATAATTTGCCATAGGCAGAGCAAAGAATTGGTACTGGGGCTTGCTTTATTTATTTTTTATTTATTTGTTTAAATAATCTCGGCACCCAATGTGGGGCTCAAACTCATGGGCCCAGGATCAGAGTCACACGCTCTACAGACTGAGCCAGCCAGGTGCCCCTGGAGCTCACTTTAAAAACAGTGCTTCTCAAAATAGATCCAGTTTTCTTTCTAGTAAAATTTCTTGTACGATCACACAGCAGGTTCATCAGGAGACATTTCCCTCTATTTAGCACAGATGTCAGAAGTAGAACACAGAGACATATGGCCCATCTTTAGAAGCTGGAAGGCAGTTAGGCAGAAGAAGCATCCTTTGTGACAGCAGAGTACATAGCCTTAAGGAAGCTCCAGGGAATTCGGATGCTCCTAGGACAAGACTGGAGAACTGTGTCTGGATGTGGGGCACTTAAGGCTGTCTCCAATTAGGATACACTAGATTTAGGGATAGGATACAAAACACATCCCCTCGTGGATGAAGCTGTCACCAGACTCTCTCAAGGAGACCTGTCTTGAGCCCCAGCTCACCGATAATGTAGGAGAATAGGTCACATACTTATTCAACAGAGAGCAACATTTTAAAAGTATAAGGCCTTGTTCTGAATTGGCTATTTCCCAGAGAGTACACAATTCCAGCCAAGAATGTTTAAGGCACAACAAATATGTTCTCAAGAGACTCTCTTTCAGGGCGCCTGGGTGGCTCAGTTAGTTAAGCAACTGCCTTCGGCTCAGGTCATGATCCTGGAGTCCCGGAATCGAGCCCCGCAAAGGCCTCCCTGCTCGGTGGGAAACCTGCTTCTCCCTCTCTCATGCCCCCTACTTCTGTTCCTTCTCTGGCTGTGTTTCTCTCTGTCAAATAAATAAATAAAATCGGGGTTTTTTTTAAGATTTTATTTATTTATTTGACAGAGAGCGAGATCACAAGAAGGCAGACAGAGAGGTAGGCAGAGAGAGAGGAGGAAGCAGGCTCCTGCCCAGCAGAGAGCCTGATGTAGGCCTCGATCCCAGGACCCTGAGATCATGACCTGAGCCGAAGGCAGAGGCTTTAACCCACTGAGCCACCCAGGAGCCCAATAAATAAACTTTTTAAAAAAGAGAGACTCTCTTCATTTTAGAACCTACATACCACAGTGTTAATTATAGCAATGCTTCTTTTTGAACCCGATGTTGCTCGGTGTACACTGTAATTTCCTTCAGAATTCCCAAATTATATCTAACAGAGAGTACCCAGAAGAGTTCATCAGTTAATACTTTCAGTAAGACTCTCACCACTCTTTCTGGAATTAGAAACGACAATACTCATTAGGCTCAGGTCAAAGGCAAATGGGAAGACCTATTCCCACCTTGAAAAAAGAATGTATCTTTTAGGCTCATGAAATGTTACTTTTCACAAAAGGGTCATTAAGAGCAATCAGCAGTTGTGTTGATTTAAGAAGCGATCACAGTAAATGCTTTGAACTAAATTTGTAAAAAAAAAACAAAACACAAGTTAAAAAAGGCACACACTCGCTTACCATGAGAATGAAAAAGTAGAACACCCACATCCATCCCAGGTTTTCCTGGATCAAAGACACTAAATACTACAAGGGAGAAAAAGAAATTACAATATAATCCTTTATAAATTAATCAAACGAAGTAGCTGAAAGGTAGGTTAAACACAGCTCTTCCAGAAAATGAGAAGGGAGCTAGGATTTGTAGAATGGTTTCGGTTCGCAAAGCTTTCACATGCGGGACGGGTTCCCACTTGAAGACACGTGGCCTTCGCCCTGGGAGCTGGCAAAGCCCACGCACAGACGCTGCAGAAGAGACCACATGACTACAAGGCTTATTTTTGTTCACTTTGTGAATAAGAGAGAGAGAGATGAACATCCTCAAGCCACTTCTGTTTCATCATTCTTTCTTCCCATGAAAGGTACTTTAATTGATGCTTTTAAAAATAGTTTGTCTTTTAAGCATGTTGCCCATTTTTCAATGGTGTTATTTAGACTCAGAGGACTTCTATATGGCTTTAACATTCTACAGCAAATTCTTTTACTTTATTTTAATCACTGAAAAGAATCTAATAGCATTTAGCCCATTTTCTTTTTCTATTATGATAAAATATGTATAAGATAAAATTGGCCACTTTAACCATTGTGTACAATTCAGAGGCGTTACGTACATTCATGGTGTCGCACCATCACCATCACTATCTATTCCCCCAATTTTTCAGCACCCTGAACACCAAGTCTGCCATCCATTAAGCAGTAACTCCCCACAACCCCCCTCTTCCCAGCCCCTGGTAACTTCTGAGAATTTGCCTGTTCTAGAGATTTCATGTTCAGCGGAGTCACACAATACCTGTCCTTTTGGGTCTGGCTTATCTCACTCGGCGTGCTGTCTTCAAGGCTGCAACACATGCTGGAATAGCAGCCCTTTTCATGGCTGGATAATATTCCACTCTGTGGACATGCCCCGTTTTGTCTATCCTGTCATCAGCTGGTGAATGTTGAATGTTTGGTTTGTTTCCGCCTCTTGGTTATTATGAATAAAGCTGCCATGAACACTGGTATACACATGAATGAGTCCTGTTTTCCTTTCCTGTTTAATTCTTAGGAGTGGAACTGCTCGGTTACACAGTGATTCCACGGTTAACTTTTTGAAGCGCCCACCAAAGCATTTTCCACAGCAGCTGCAGCACTTTTCGTTCCCGCCAGCAATGTAAGAGATCCAGTTCCTCCACATCCTCAAAACTACTTATTCTTTTCTGTTGTTGTTTTCAAAATGATTGCCATATCCTAACAGGCGTGAAGTGGTACCTCACTGAGGTTTTGACTTGCATTTTCCTAAAACTAAGGATGTTGAGAATCTTTACAGGTTGTTTATTGGCCATTTTGTATATATTTGTCATAAAGGTTTATGCCTACAATTTCTTCTAAGAGTTTTTATAGTTTTGGTTCTTAAAGTTAGACATTAATCCATTTTGTATCAATTTCTGTCTCTTGACTGTAAGGCAAGGGGTCCACCTTCATCCTGCATGTGTATATATCCAGCTTCCCCAGCACCATTTGGTGAAGAATCCATTCTTTCCCTACTGAATGGTCTTCGCACCCTTGTCAAAAATCAACTGACCAGGGCACCTGGGTGACTCAGTCGGTTAAGTGTCTGCCTTCGACTGAGGTCATGATCCCAGGGTCCTGGGATGGAGGCCTGTGTCAGGCTCCCTGGTCAGCAGGAAGGCTGCTTCTCCCCTCTCCGGCTGCTTGCTGTGATCTGTCTCCCTCCCTCTGTCAAGTAAATAAATAAAATCTTTAAAAAAAAAAAAAAAAATCAACTGACCAAAGATGTGTTTTACCCATGTTCTTCCATCACACACTACCAGTGAAATTTATAAGCAGAAAAAAATGAAAGCAAAACGAGTGATGTAGCCTAGATTACATAATGGAAGACAAAAAAAGCAGAGGTCTAGTCGCCTGTTACAGGGTGAACAGCAGTGCTCCAAGTCTTTCTGCCACTTTATCTTTCTTTTAAACACTTTTATTGACATATTCACCCATTTAAAATATACAACTCAATGGTTTTTAGTATATTTACAGAATTGCACAACTACTAATTACTATAATCTAATTTTAGGTCATGTCTATCACCTTCCCACCCCCAAAATGCTGTACCCATCAACAATTACTCTGTAGACCCACCTGAGCCCAGGCAACCACTAATCTCTTTCCCTAGAGACTTGCCCACTCTGGATACCTCATATGAATGAAATTATTCAAGTACGTAGTCTTTTGTAACTGGCTTCTTTCACTTAGCATACTATCTTTTCAGGTGCATCTACATGACATCTATCCACTTCCACTTTTAAGTGCCAGATACCTTCTTCAACGGCCAATTACTACTCCATCATACGAATACACACATTCTGTTTATCCTCAGTCGATGGACATTTGGGTTTTTTCTACTTTTTAGCTGTTACGAGGAATCCAGCTATGAACATACATGTTTTCAGGTATCTATGTGGACATTTACTCTCATTTTTTCTTGGATAGATACCACAATTTAATCTTACTGAGAGCCCCTAATATGTGATAAAACATAGTAAGCCACTGGGACACAAAGATGAAGGAAACAGTTCCTATTCTGAAGAAAATGCACAGTCTGCCACAGACAGACCAGGGAATGTGATGCACCATGACAAGTGCTCTGTTAGAGGGAGGCACCAACCTCTATGGAAACCAAGAGAGAAACAAAAATTTTTCTCATGAAGTTAAGGGAACGTGGGGAAAAAAGCTGTTCGGGGTAAATTAGGAGAGTTGGGACTAGGCTCATCAAGTTTCTTTTTTTTTTTTTTTTTAAGATTTTTTTTATTTATTTGACACAGAAAGAGAGATCACAAGTAGGCAGAGGCAGGCAGAGAGAGAGGAGGAAGCAGGCTCCCCACCGAGCAGGGAGATCATGACCTGAGCTGAAGGCAGAGGCTTAACCCACTGAGCCACCCAGGCGCCCTCATCAAGTTTCTAATATTAAGTTATAGAGTTTAGAATCTCCCACCGCACACAATGGGAAATTATTCAAAAATCAATATGGAGGAGGAATGAATAAAGCTAACAATGATTTACTCCAGATCCCACTTCCCCAGCCACCAAAGTGAACCTAATGCTGACCCAAGTTCATAGTTAGGGATGCGAATGTTGGCAGGTAAGACATTCTAAATACAAATAAACTCCTTGAGGGGCGCCTGGGTGGCTCAGTCAATTAAGCAGCTGCCATCAGCTCAGGTCATGATCCCCAAGTCCCAGGATCGAGTCCCCACAACAGGCTCCCCTGCTTGGTAAGGAGTCTGCTTCTCCCTCTAACCCTCCCCCTTCTTGTACTCTCTCTCACTCTCTCAAATAAAAAAATACAAATCTTAAAAAACAAAAAACAAATAAAACTCCTTGAAATGCTCATTATAAAACCCACCCGTCTGATTATGAAGAAAACATCAGGACATTATATGTTAATAAAACAAAACAGAATAAAACATGAGGGAGAAATAATAACCAAAAATACATCAGAAAAGGATATGTACCCCTTACCTTTATATAAAAACCTCTGAACTGGTAGCCAATAGTACTTTCAGTTCCCACTCCAACACACAATCAAGAAAACCTATTTCTCCTACTTTTGCTAGGTTTTTTTTTCCCCTCTTCAGTCTCATAATCTAATACACTAAGCACATCGATCCTATCAATCATTCATTCAACAGCCATTCAACAGATGTGGGTACAACTAGTACTTACTTGTGCAATTAGTAATTACTATAATCTAATTTTAGGTCATGTCTATCACCTTCCCCCCTCAAAAATGCTGTACCCATCAACAATTACTCTACTCTACCTCCACTACCATCCTACATACTGGGGCTACTGTGAATCACAATAACAAATAAATATGTAACATATGGCTGGGTAGTGATAAGCATTAAGATGGCTTATTTGCCTCAATACTTGCTCTCTCATTAACTGCCAGCAATCAGACACTGGTGACCTATCCCCACAGAGCAAACAAAACAGCAATATTCAAGGCTGGTAGTGACCTGAGTGTCAAAACTAAGAGACCTTTTTCTCCATTCTCCTTCTCTGGCCCCTTTACACCTCTGATCTCACTGATTAGCACCTCCCCTTGCCTAACGGCACTGCTAACTTCTATGTCTTTGACCACTGGGCAATTAAACATCTCATTAACTTCCAAAGTTTCATCTATTTCATCTAATGCAGATGATTCTCTGATCCTTATTTTTCCAGAATCAGCCCTCAATGACCTGGAAAGGTATACCCTAGGAGAGGCATGAGTCATGACTGTCCCAAGGACGAGAAGGCTGAATACAAGCCTTCGAGTAGTTCTGACTACTTACCGCAGGCCAATCTTAGCCTAGACAACCTCAAATTTACAGTGCATAAGAATCACCAGGGAGGCTTGCTGAAACACAGATTTCCAGGTTCTAATTCAGTAAGCCTCTAGTAGCTTAGTGTTCTGTTCTTTAATAAATAACCCAGATGATTCTGACACAAGACATTTATGAACCTGCCTTTGAGGCACAGTCACTGGAAGCAGAGAAAGTGACTCATAGCAGCTGCCAAGTCCATGGCACTTTCTAGTAGAAATCCATGAGAAGGACGTGTGTGTCTGGTACGGGAAAGGAGATAGGGTGTGTGTGCCAGGTGGAGGATAACGAGAAGCACTTGTGTCATGGCCCCTCAGAGTGCCAAGTTCAGGCTGGAAAGAAAGGCGTAGCAAACTGGGACTAAGGATCTGTCATATGAGGTGTCAGCTTAATTCCAGACAGAAAGAATCTGGAAATAAAAGTGGAAAGAAAAAACTAGAAAATGAAGAGGGACCTTCCACATTAGGTCCCATCAGCTGACCTCAGAGAAGATTGGAAACCTAAGGCAGCAAAGTATACTACACAGCACAAGAGTGCCACCTACTGTGGCCCAGGAGGCAGGTACCAATTCTTCTACCAAGGAGAAACTACTCACCGCTCCATTTCAAGCCCTCTTTTCCCCTCACCTGGCCCACGGCAGCTCCAATGCTTCCAGTTCCATCAACAATTCCTGTGACAGTCGCCAAAGCCTCACTGCTCCCTTGGATCAGCTCCTGGCGACCCAGATCCGCAGAAATTGCAGAGCTAATCATGTTAGAAGGTCCACCAATAAAAAATCCTGAAGTCATAGACAAAACAGGTTCTCATTAAAACACTATTTGTTGGGGCGCCTGGGTGGCTCAGTTGGTTAAGCGACTGCCTTCGGCTCAGGTCATGATCCCGGAGATCCAGAATCGAGCCCCTATATCGGGCTCCCTGCTCAGCGGGAAGCCTGCTTCTTTCTCCCTCTCTCACTCCCCCTGCTTGTGTTCCCTCTCCAGCTGTGTATCTCTCTGTCAAAGAAATAAAATCTTAAAAACAAAACAAAACAAAACACTATTTGTTACTCTGCTAGAAATCCACTGAACAAGACAACTCTTTTTTTTTTTCTTAAAGATTTTGTTTATTTATTTAACAGAGAGAAACAGTTAAGAGAGGGAACACAAGCAGGGGGAGTGAGAGAGGGAGAAGTAGGCCTCCCGCCAATCAGGGAGCCTGATGTGGGACTTGATCCCGGGTCTCCGGGATCATGACCTGAGCCGAAGGCAGTCGCCCAACCAACTGATCCACCCAGGTGCCCCGACAACTCTTATCCCAAAATTTTAATCAGTATATTGGAGAGAAACAGCAAAAGGGGGAAGGGGAAAAAAGTAAAAACAAAAACTCTTTCAGATCATGTAATCTTCAAACTAGTTAGCATTTCACTTTCCTGAAAGCCCTACTTGAGTTATACAATATTCTGGTATATTTTATAAAAACCAAAGATGCAGAAAATACTGAATATACAGTCTTTCTAATCCTGTAAAGGCTGCATTCATTAATAACTAATTACGCTTGCTTGCCAGCTTCTACTACGGCAGAGTTGTTATCAACTGAGTATTTGACTATCCAAATTCAACGACACATATTGAAAAAAAAAAGAGAGAAGAGCAAAAGCTCTGTAAGCAGGGCAGGCAGACAGTTCTAGCAGCCACTGCTCTCCGCGAGGCTGTCCAAGGACTGAGCAGGAGTTGGCCCGTGTGACTCGGTTCACACGGCAGGAATGAGTTCCATGTGCCTCATGTAACATGAGTAGCTCTCACTATCCAGAGTAGGATCTAAAGTTTAAAAATAATCTTTCTATACCATGGCCCCTAATTTCACTCAACTGTTCCATCTGGTGCTCACGTGCAGAAATACTGACAATTTCCAACATAGGAGGAAAACCTTTTTGAAAGCTGGTAAATTGGTTTCCAGTGTAGCGTCTTCCTAAACTACCTCCAGAAGTACTAAGGGAAGCTAGGGCAGCAATCAAACATTTTAGAAAATCTCTCTCAAAGGGCACTGCTCCTGTAACAATAGGGCTGAAGAGGTCACATAATAGCAGAGAAACAGAATCTGAATCTGAAGTAGGTACCTCTCCTCTTACCCTCGGAGCTCTTTATCGTGAAGGTTTTAGTATTACTCAAACTGAGGGAGCACACGGTTTCCCTTTCTTCCTTTTATTTATAGAGGAGCAGTAATAGTATAGTGAAATGGAGCTACACCACATACCTGTAACCGCCATCAGAAGTGCATTAATGGACTTATCATTTGGAGAACCTAGGAGAAAAGAGGCAGAAACAGCATGCTGACTTTAAAGCAGATTACATGGGCCCCCACTGAACAGCACAGAAAGATCTGGATCTCAGTGACCTCACAGATCACTCCCAGAGACAACAAAGGGACACAACTCTTTAACTGCCTACTTCAACTTTTATTTGTAATGTCTGCCTCTTGCTGGGGCTCGAGCTAATGAGACTTCTAAAAGCTAAAGAAAACCTCTACTCCCATCTCAGCAGCATCTGAAGGGACATATACCAAACCTACTAATTACCATCTTTCCTCTTTTGAAACCCTCTCCTTTTTATTGTTTTATTGGCTCTAACACTGGCCCTCTGGAGCCTACCCTCAAACAAAGCAT
>PITA01027288.1:0-21186 GCA_004023965.1 Spilogale gracilis | reverse complement strand
TTCCACATATAGTATCATGTCATCTTTTTGCCGATGTTCTTTGTCTCTCGTGGCGGTCCAGAAGTGGGAAATATCACATTTCAGGCTGGTTTCATGGGTGTTCACGGTGGTCTTGTAGTGGTTTTTTTGTTGGAATTCAGCTCTCTTCAGGGAACTCCCTGAAATGCGGTCACCTGGCCTTCCGCCATCTTGACCCCCTGGAGTAGCACTTTCAATTTCCTTCATGAACTTTTCCTTTGTAGTCACAACTTGACTAACTGATGCAACAGGCCTAGCTTTTGAACTCTCTTGGCTTTGGCCATGCCTTTCTCACTAAGCTTAATCATTTCTAGCTTCTGATTTAAAGTGTGGGGCATGTGACTCTTCCTCTCACTTGGGAAGGCCATGGTGGGATTATTAATTGACCTAATTTCAATGCTATTGTATCTCAGGGAATAAGGAGACCTACGGAGAGGGAGATGAGAGAACAGGAGATCGATGGAGCAGTCAGAACAGATACAACATTTATCAATTAAGTTCACCATCTTTATATGGGCAAAGTTCATGGTGCCTCTAAAACAATTACAACAGTAACATCAAAGATCACTGATCACTGTTCACCAAAACAATAGTGAAAAAATTTGAAATACTGTGAGAATTACCAAAATGTGACAGAGACACACCGTGAGCAAATGCTGTTGGAAAAATAACACCACTAGATTTGTTCTACTGATGCAGGGTCGTCACAAACCTCCAATTTGTAAAAAAATAAAAATAAAAATAAAAAAACAAAAAACACAGTATTTGCAAAACACAGTAATATGAGGTATGCCTGTACATCGATGCAAATCTTTCACACAATGGTAACTCATCAAATGGATTACTAGGTAAATCCAACAAAGATTTTTTAGATTATTTAGATTCTATAGATAAGCAAAATACATATACCAAAAGTATATCAGAATATATACAAATTATACACATGATAATTAAATCTTTTAATTTTTGAATGAATGGAGTCGACTGATTTAGAATAGAACCTAGTCCTAGAATTACCTGGACAATGAATAATCAAGACAGTTTGTTTGCAATGCTACCCACCCACTCTGTTCATGGACATATTTACATACAGAATTTATCTCTAGATAGATACACAAGACACTGCTAAAATGGCTGCCTTCAGGAATGAAAATCAGACATATGAGAGCAGGGTGGGAAGACTTTTTGCTGTTTGACCCCTTTGAACTTTTTGAATGTTTTGCCATATATACTTACTACCTATTCAAACCAATATTTTAAATATTTTTTAATTAAGAGTAATAAATTAGATTTAAAAGGTACTAAAGCCATCTCCAGAAGGGAACTTCATTAATGGGCTTTATTTCAGTTTGACTATGGGGTCCCCTGAACCTCAGTAATGATCCTACATGTGTGGGAGAGTTGGGAAGACAAGATAACATGCATACATGTATGCACGGACAGCAGCCCCTATTTTCTGCTAAACCATACACTGGCTTCATAGAGCACTCCAGAACGTTTTTAAGGAAGAGATTTTCATGAAGGAAGGCCCTGAGAGCCATGAGCATCTTTGTTCTCCCACTGGAAATTCAACTGCATATAAGGAAGAGCAAATGTTAAATCATTTAAAGAGAGCTATTTTTCATTTCCAGTACAGAAATTTGTTTCGCAAATTCTAGCCAGAAATTTGTTTCGCTATTTTTTGTTTCCAGTACATAAATTTGTTTCGATACATGTTGTTGTAAAATAGTGTTTCTACTTATGTTCTTACACATCTGGTGGTGTGCTTATTCATCATCTAAGTTCCGACATTTAGAAATAACAATAGATCTATTTTTTAATCTGTTCTAAAAAAAAAGAAAGGTACTAAGCTATATGACTTGTTTTCTTACCTTATTGGTACTAAAAAAAAAAGAGAGAGAGAGAGAAGAAAAAATGTACACAAAAATCAGAAAAGAAAGCAGACCAAAGGGATACCAAGTCCACAAGCACACACAGCCTTCCCCAGACTTCACCTACTGCCTTCTCCTTTGCAGTCCAACTCTAGCTGTTGGAAGTATCTGGCTTCTCAGATTTTCTTCCAAGTTCCTTCTGACCCACTTGTGTTAGTAGGTGAGTAGGAAGATGGTGAGTAACTTTTCTGACTTTCCAACTCCTCCTCTAGACCCTTTCATAGCCTCTGTCAGTACTGTGGAAGATCTTATTCCCATAATCTTTATTCCATAAAACTGTAGGAGAGGAAAAATAATTTTCTCTCCACCTTTCCAGGTTCTTAGCTCAGAGCCCCTTCCCTATAATAAAGACAGTTTAACAGTAGAAAATTTTCATTTCTTAAGGGGGCCCCACAAAGATGTGAAATCCAAAGGCAGCCAGGCAACTCAGGCTCATAAACCATCCTGAGCTAAGGAAAGAAACAAGGTCTGGGGACTTAAAGGGAAGGAAAGCAATTCACAGTAAGTAAAAAGAGCAAATGTTTAGTAAATAAATATTTGCCCTGACATGAAGATAAGTCACAAATATAAAAAAGTTATACTATGTGTATCCCTACTCTATTCCTGTTATAATGCTCCTTTCTAATTTCTTTCAGGCAGTTGAGAGGGAAAAACATTTCCTGAGTCCACTGGATCTTGACTGCCGTTAGCTCAAAATAATTCACATGCCAAAGTGACAGATTTTAAGGGTGGTATATTCTGCTCCCCTCTGAGACTTTTCTTGCTTCTTGAGGTAGGCCTGTACTGCTATATGCTCTTCTCTTTTGATTGCCTTTGCTATACCCCAAAGATTTTGGATCATCATGTTTTCATTTGTTTCCATGTATTTTTTTATTTCTTTAATTTCCTGGTTAACCCATTTATTATTTAGTAGGATGTTCTTTAGCTTTCATGTACTTGTGGTCCTTCCAATTTTTTCTTGTGATTGACTTCAAGTTTCATAGTGTGGAGATTAGAAAATATGCATGGTATGATCTCACTCTTTTTGAACTTTTTAAGGCCTGATTTGTGACCCAGTATATGATCTATTCTGGAGAATGTTCCATATGCATTCAAAAAGAATGTGTATTCTGCTGTTTCAGAATGAAATGTTCTGAATATATTTGTAAGGTCCAACTGGTCCAGTGTGTCATTCAAAGCCCATGTTTATTTGCTGATTTTTGTAGACGATCTACCCATTGTTGTAAGTGGGATGGTAGAGTCCCCTATTATTGCACTATTATCAATGAGTTTCCTTATGTTTATAATTCATTGATTTATATATTTGGCTGCTCCCAGGTTGGGCACATAAATATTTACAATTGTTAGATCTTCTTGTTGGATAGACCCCTTTATTATGAGACAGTGCCCTTCTTCATCTCTTATTATAGTCTTTGGTTTAAAATCTAGTTTGTCTGATATAAGTATGGCTACTCTGGTTTTCTTTTGAAGGCCATTAGTGGGATGGATGGTTTTCTATCCCCTCACTTTCCAACAAAGACACCACCAAAGCAGGTATCTTTAGGTCTAAAATGAGTCTCCTGTAGGCAGCATATAAATGGGTCTGATTTTTTTACCCATTTTGATACCCTATGTCTGATTGGAGGATTTAGCCCAGTTATATTCAGAGTAATCACTGATAGATATGAATTTAGTGCTACTGTAATACCTGTGAAGTTGGTGTTTCTGGAGATTTTTCCCCGTCCCTTCCTAGCCTTTGTTGCTTTTGGTCTTTCTTTCCCACTCAAAGAGTTCCCTTTAATATTTCTTGCAGGACTGCTTTAGTGGTCACAAATGCCTTTAGTTTTTGTTTGGAAAAGCCTTTATCTTTCCTTCAATTCTGAATAAAAGTCTTGATGAATAAAGTATTCTTGGCTGTGTATTTTTCATTCAGCACATTGAATATATCACGACACTCGCCTCTGGCCAAATTTCTGTGGGGAGAACTGCTGCTTACCTTATTTATCTTTCCCTGTAGGTTAAGGATTTCTTTTTCCTTGCTGATTTCAGGATTCTTTCCTTCTCTCTCTATTTTTCAAAATTTACTATGATGTATCTTGGTGTTGGTATGCTTTTGTTGATTTTGACAGTTCTCTGTACCTCCTAGATTTGGATATCTGCTTCCTTCCCCAGATTAGGGAAGTTTTCAGCTATAATTTGCCCACATAAACCTTCTGCCTCTTTTCCCTCTCTCCTTCTTCTGAGACTCCTATGATGCAAATGTTATTAAGCTTTATGGAGTCATTGAGTTCCCTAAGTCTACATTTGTGATCTAGTATTTTTCCTTTCCTCTTCTTTTCAGCTTCATGTTTTTTTTTTAAGATTTGAGAGAGAGCACACACGCACACACATGTGCACATGAGCAGGAGTAGGGGAGGAGGAGAGGGAGAAGCAGACTCTCCACAGGGCACGGAGCCCAACACAGGGCCCGACTCCAGAACCCTGAGGTCATGACCTGAGGTGACACTTAACCAAAAGAGCCACCCAGACACCCCTCAGCCTCACTATTTTCCATAATTTTATCTTCTATATCCCGTATTCATTCTTCCGCTTCTACCATCCTTATAGGGATTATATCCGGTCAGTTCTGCATCTTGGTAATTGCACTTTTTATATTGGCCTGACTAGTTTTTAGGTCTTTTATCTCTTCAGTAAGGGATTTCCTGGAGTCTTCTATGCTTTCTCAAACCCAGCTAGTATCCTTATGATTGTTGTTTTAAATTCTGCTTCAGGGGGTATCTGGGTGGCTCAGTTGATTAAGCGACTGCCTTCGGCTCAGTTCATGATCCAGAATCCCAAGATTGAGCCCCACATCATTGGGCTCCCTGCTCGGCGGGAAACCTGCTTCTCCCTCTCTCACTCCCCCTGCTTGTGTTGTATTCCCTCTCTGGCTGTGTTTCTCTCTGTCAAATACATACATACATACATACATACATACTGCTTCAGGCATATTACTTATATCTGTTTTTATTATATCCCTGGCCCTGACCTCTTCCTGTTCTTTATGTTGGAATGTATTCCTCTATCTTGGTATTTTGTCTTGGTATCTGTGTTAAGAAAGCCTGTTAATGTTTCCTGCTCCTCAGAATAATGGCTATATTAAGAAGTCACATACTTCCCAGGGCCTGATATTTCAGAAGGGGTTTCTGGTATATGCTATGTGTACTCTGCTGTTGATTTCACTGTTCTTTCCTTCAGGTCAGCCCACTGCAGTTCCTCCTTGCTTGCAGTGGGGACTGTTTTGACCTTGTCCATTGTGTGGCAAGTTTTAACTGGATGTGTTTTGGTCTGCTTCTTAAAAGCAGCTAGATTTCATCTATTTCACTGAGAGCTGAAGCTTTGCAGCACTTTATGGTCAACAGACTGTTGGATGACTGGCGGCGGGGTACACCTCACTTCTCACTGTTGCTCTCTCAGGCACACTTGACCTAGTGAAGAAAGCACTGTGCTGGGAGGTGAGGCTTGGTGTATGCAACTCAAGCCTCCACTTGGGGGTATGGTGCTGCTCACTGAAGCCAATCTGTGCTGATGGGTGGGGATAAAAATGACATCAGCCAGCACTCTTGTCCCCAGAGAGGGGAGTCTGTACCTGCCACTGTTCAGCAAATATGAACAAAAGAGAAAACAATCTCCCCTCGTTTGTCCCAGGCTTCCCTTAGATCCTTGCCTTCACCCTGTCTTTGTCAGACCTGTCTGCCCACCCAGTGGCCCAGTGCTCCTCTGTTTTATCTCAAGCACTCTGGCTCGGTTTCAAAATTCTACATTTTAGGGACATAGCATGGTGCCAACATGCATGATCCTTTGGGGGAGGGTCTCACCAGGCCGTGGCTGGTGCTGATTTGTCCCAGAAGGGCAGCTGCATTGAAAGCACAGGGGCTTGGAGTTTATGGTTAAATGCAGCAAAAAGCCAGCATTCAGGTTAGCCGCACTCAGCAGCTGTCTCTTCTCCTATGCTAATGAACAAGACAGCTCAATGGTGCCCACCAGCTCATTTGTCCCTAGAGAGGCAGTGCCATGTCTCCCAAATACACTCCAAGAACAGGAACTGTCTCCCAGTTCAACTCAGTTGAACAGGAACTGTCTCCCAGAGCAACCCAGGGGATCCTCAGACCACGCTATCCACAACTGGGCCTCTGCCCTCCTTCACAGAGCACCTCTATACCTACCAGGCTCCACCCCAGTGATGGCACAGACCTCTACAATTTCAGACTTTGAGCTCTGCTGCTTGTAAAAACTTGCCATTATCAGCCCCTCTTGTTTTGGGGAAGTGTTCTTCTTGTGCAATGCCCTGCACTCTGTGTCTGCACCTGAGCTCACACTCAGTCTCTCTCCTCTCTCCTTGATCAGGGCTCCCTCCCTTACAAAGCACTCATGATTCTTTTCTCCCCCAAATCAGGTCTCCGCACCTCCTATCTTCCACTACGCGGCCTCTTTTCTCCCTCTAGTTGTGCAGTTTGTTCTCTCAGTCTTCAGATCGCCTTCCTGGGTGTTCAGAATGATTTGACATCTCACTGTGTTCAAAGGACAAGGCAACTTCTCCCCTTCAATACCCACAGTGATTCTGTTTCCTGGATTAACCCTTATTCATAGGAAAAGACAGATGATACACTATAAAAGCTGAACTTTCAGATAACCACATCATTATAAATCTTAAAATACAGATAAAAGTTTTCATAGCATAAAAACATGTGAAATACAAGTACTAATAAACTTTCTGTCCATACTAATTAAATTTCTGTTTGAACCAAGTCAGATTTACCAGGCCCCTGCCAAAAAAAGTTTCATGATCGTTTTCACTAAAGAGTTTATATAAAACATCACCCAATGCCAGAGGCAATCCTTTAAAACTTTATTATTTGGTTTCAGAGACGTTAAGAGATGAAAAGATAGCTCAAAGATGTGGAGAGATGCTCATCCTGAACTTGTAACAAGAAAAAAGGCTGGACAGACTGCAAAGTAATGGTTTCTGGTAAGCTCAATGAGAGAACTGAGGTGACAGGGCAAATGGCTACAATAAAATCTGGAGAGTGACAGGTGCCTTCAGGGAGACACAGGACCAAAATATTTGCTAACTTCAGGCAAAAGCTTTCAGAAAGATTAATTAGAATTTTTGATGACTTGCTAGAGGCCAAGTATGGCTTGCTAGAGGCAAATGTGAGAATATGAAGCTCCTGGGGGTTACAGTCACACAGGCATTTCCATTCCTGGAACCCAACTAGGCTCTCCCAGGAAAGACTGAAGAAAGCTCCTCTATGTGGTGTTGGCTGGGGTGGAAAAACAGCAGGTACAGCTAAATCCTTTCCCCTGTCTTCCATAAAAAAACAGAAAGGCTAAATTTGCAGGAGAATAAAGAAGGACTTCAAAGCCTGTAGCCCAGGGTTCTGGTAGAGCCTCACTACAGTGGGAGAAGGAAATGGAGGCCTAGAAAATAAAAGCCTTAATCTCAAAGGAGAAGCACCATAAAACCATTGCCAAGGACTTCAGTGTTTATCAACCGTAACTGGGGAAAAGAAAGAGGGGGGCAAAGGAAAAGGGGGAAAAAAAGCAGCCTATCCCTAGAGGAGGGACAGGAACACTCTTGAGGGCCACATCCCTGAAACTTATTCACAGAGCCTTCCAAGCATTAAGGCTTAACTAAATACAACACCAAAAGCATGATGTGTAATGGAAAAAAATTGATAAACTGAATTTCATCAACATTAAAAACTTCCATTCTGGGGACTCCTGGGTGGCTCAGTTGGTTAAGCGACTGCCTTAGGCTCAAGTCATGATCCCGGAGACCCGGGATCCAGTCCCACATCGGACTCCCTGCTCAGCAGGAAGCCTGCTTCTCCCTCTCTCAGTCCCTCTGCTTGTGTTCCCTCTCTGGCTGTGTTTCTCTCTGTCAAATAAATAAATAAAAATCTTTAAAAAAAAAAAAGAATCCTGTCCTATTTTTAAAAAGAAAGAAAAAAGAAAAGAAATGGGGGGAACACCCCAGTAAGAAAAACAACCCAATTTTAAAATGGGCAAAAACAATCTGAAGATCTTCACCAAATACAGAATGATGACAAACATAGGAAATGCTCAAAAATCATCAGAAAATCATTAGCAAAATACAAATTAAAACCACAATGAGATAACACAATAAAATGGCTAACATCCAAAAACAGACAATACCATGCTGCCAAAGATATAAAACAACAGACACACTCTCCTTTTTTGGTGAAAATGTAAAATCGTATGACCACTTTGGAAGACAATTTGGCAAATTTTTATAAAGTTACACACAGACCTACCATACAACCCAGCTGTTGCACCACATGTATTTACCCAAGGGAATTTAAAATTTACGTTCACACAAAAACATGTACAATAATGTTTGGCAGCTTCACTCAAAATTGATAAAAACTGAAAGGAACCAAAATGCTCTTCAACACTGAAATGGGCAATTTATCCCAAAATGGAACACCATTCAGTGATAAAAAGGACGAAGTTATCAATTCACACAACATAAATGAATCTTAAATGCACTTTGTTAAGTGAAAGAATCCAAACCCCAAAGCCTATATACTGTAGGATTCTAGTCTTAAGACAGTCTATGAAGGACAAAACTTTACAGGGATACCACAGATCAGTGGTTGAGGGTAGGAGAGGCTGACTATGGGGAAAGCACAGGGAAAGGTTCAGGGTGATGGAACTGCTTATATGGTCTTGGGATGGTAGATGCATGATTCATGAATCTGTCAAAACCCACAGGCATGGACGTCATAAAAACTAAACCTTTTTCTTTTGTATAGTCTGTATACATTAAAGACAGCTAAGATGTCATGGGATTCCATCTCGGAATGCAGACTACGACAAATCTGATAGAATCACATACATAGGACATAACCTCACTGAGTATTCGTGGTGGTAGCTTAAGGGGAGCTGACCTAAGTAACTTCGGAAAACAGTCATCTGAATACAAAAGGAACTGTACATTAATACTGTGCTCCAGTTGGTAAATTTGTTTTTCCTGGGTGGTGGTGAGTAATTCTGAAACTGCTTTGCATGTACACTAAGGTGAAACAAGGAACAGGTGAAAGTTACTGATAAGCAAGAAGGGAAGCTATAATGAACCCTGCCCTGGGGGGATATCATTAGTATGAGCTTATGCTTAGCTTATATATACACATAGACTAGAGAAACAACCATAAATATGTACAGGTACATAGGTTAGTATACAGCATTTATACATTCTGCTATACATATATACATTACCCTAGATCTCTTCCCCTGGAGAAAGCCATCATTCTCCAGTATGAAAGAGCACTCCCAAGGCTCAGATCTTGATTTCTAAATGCTATTCTCCAGAAAAGGCAACCAGGCCCCTTGAAGAAATTGCTGGCTGACTCGAGATAAGGAAAATATGAGGAGCCCAGATCACACCTTCTAGTACCAAAAAGTTAGAAAGTGTTAAAAATATATATATATTAAAAGGATAGGATTATATCAAAAGGACACAAGAGCCAAAATGAAGGAATTCCTAATGGCCAAAGCTAGAAGAATCTGAGTAACTACATGTTAACAACACAATGTGACACTAGAGTATAATACAAAGAATAAATATCAATGAGTCCATTCTGAAATAACTGAATAAATGGAGAATGGTCTTCCTTACAGAAGATTTCTAAATAATATATATAAAAATCCCCCTTCCAACAGGCAGAGTTTACTCCCCTTACCCTCTGAATGTGAGCTGAACTTCCTTCCAAAGAACAGAAGATGAAAAGGAGAAAATAACTTTAGAGAGGAGAAACCCAACAAACACAACTTTAACCAAGAAAGAAAGGTCAGCATCACCAGCCATGTTATGTGATTGTCACACATCCCAGATGCATTCACCAAAACCCACAGATACTCTGTTATAATGTGATGAGAAGGGGGCTTTTCCTTAGCTTATATATTCTTTGTGATATTCTCTCCAAAAAAAATTTTAACTGCAATCTAATGATTAAAAACAAACACCAGACACAGCCCAGATTAGAGGGATATTCTTTTTTTTAGTCAATATCCTTGATTATTGTCTATTTATATTCCCTCTTCTTATAAAAACAATTGGAAGCATTGCATTATAAAAGGCACAAACCTAAAACAAAATAAATCAAAACTTACTGGAGAGCAAATGGAGTCACTAAGGTAGAAACCATTTACTATGATCATTGGTAATTAAACAGAAAAAAATTAAACATTTGTCCTCTCTTCTGTACAGATTCAAGTTCAGAGACACCTAATAAACTGAGGTTGTGAGGAAAATTCTTTTCAGAAAATTTTCATCTAATAAATATGCAGAAAATGATGGAATTAGAAAATCACCAACTGGCAATCTGTATAAAAAATAACTGAAGATAATCATCGTCAATAGATAGTAAACGTAATAGGCAAAGAGGTTAACAAGGAACTTCACAAAGGGTCTGATGAAATCTGTACTACTGACCAATCTCAACATCACAGATTAGAGGATATTGTACAGGCTAGCTGGCTATTACTCCCTCCACCCCCGCCCCTGCCAAACATTCAAGGTCATAAAAAGTAAGTCTCAGAAACTGTCACAGATCAAAAAAGACTAAGGAGATATGACAAAGAAATGCAATATTCTGGATTGGATCCTGGAACAGAAAATTAAGGGAAAAATTGGTAAAATCCAAATAAAGTTTAAAGTTAATAGTAATATCCCAATATTCTTAATTTTTACAAACAAACCACGGGAATTGTATCCATTTGCTAAGGCTATTGTAACAATGTACCACAAACTAAGTGGCTTCGACAACAGAGAGCTATTGTCTCAGCCTGGAGGCTACAAGCATAAGATCAAGGTATTAGTAGGACCACATTTCCTCTAAAGATGCCTAGCGGAAGGATCTGTTCCAGGTTGGTCTCCTAGCTTCTGACAGATACCTGACTTGTAACAGCCTAATTCCACTCTTCGCATGCCATTCTCCCAGTATACCGATCTCCAAATTTTCCCTTTATATAAGGACAATGGTCATATTGGGTTGATCCAATAATCCCTACTCTAATCTGACCTCATTTTACTATTTATGTCCGCAATGACCCTATTTCTAACTTGGCTGTTAGAAGAAGCTATCTGCAGTGGGCCCTGAGGTTTCCAGGTATTTCAATGCTATATATGTCATGAACCCAAGGGCCTGAAGTCTCTATTTGCCTGCGTCATGCTCAGGGTTCTATTTGCTGCAAGTTACTTTAAAAAAAAAAAGGTGATGTCTCCCTCTGGGACAAAGAGCAGGCTTTCTTTCAGCTTGCTACAAACTATCAGGTTTTCCCATATTCAATATTGCTGTCCTGTAACGCAATCCACTGTATATGCAAGCATTCATCTGGGCCTTCCACGTCACCCCTGTGGAACATGGGGAATAAAGGAAAACCAACACAAACATGATGCTCAATGCTGCTCCATGTGCCACTAATAATAGAACCCTTGGGCTCTAACTCAAGAGGTTCACATCTTCTGCCAGCATCCGTAAAATAGTAAACAGCTAACTATTAGTTTGTAGTTGGGATAAAAAATTAAATCCCAGGGGCACCTGGGTCGCTCAGTTGGTTAAGCAACTGCCTTCGGCTCAGGTCATGATCCTGGAGACCCAGGATCGAGCCCCACATCAGGCTTCCTGCTCAGTGGGAAGCGTGCTTCTCCCTCTCTCAGTCCCTCTGCTTGTGTTCCCTCTCTAGCTGTGTTTCTGTCAAATAAATAAATAAAATCTTAAAAAAAAAAAATTAAATCCCAAACCCAATGTTGTCCAGCCAGCCCCAAAAGGCTTTGGCCCTGTATCTGCCCTATACCAATCCCAGCCCTCTCCCTCTCTATAAAAATATAACTAGCAAATTGGGGGAAGAAGATGGCGGAAGGCCAGGTGACCGCATTTCAGGGAGTTCCCTGAAGTGAGCTCAATTCCTGCAAAAAAAAAAAAAAAACTACAGGAACACTGTGAGCACCCATGAAATCAGCCTGAAATGTGATATTTCATGCTTGTGGATCACCACGGGAGACAAGGACCATCGGCAAAAAGGTAGAAACAAGTGAAAGCGACCAGAGGCTTACCCCTAGACACAGCGGTGTGGGGGAGGAAGCCCGCAGAGCTGAACCATTGAAAGCAAATACCCCAGCATGAAAGTGCTCTGTGCTTGGGGAATAACAGCAGATTACGGTCTGATTCAGGTGAGGCAGAACCAGGAACGCAGCAGAGAAGGCGGCGTGGAGTCCGTTTTTTGCTGCAGCAGCAGGGAGATGGGAACCCGCAGGGACAGAGAGTGCCCTGTGAAGTTCAAAGGAACGCAGCGAAACCAGCAGCAAGGAGTCTGTTTTTCTGAACCGGCAGCGGGGAGACAGGGATCTGCAGGGAGAGGAAGTGTCTCCCGCCCCGAAGGGACTGAAAACAGCGCAGAGAACTTAAAGGGGCTAAGGTACGGACTCTATCCCTCCACTGCTTAAGCCAGAGGAGAAGGGTTTCGCAGAGAGCAAGAGTGCCCTGTGTGGCACAAAGGATGTCAGCGAAAACAGCGGGCGTAGAGTGTATTTTTCTGCCACTTTCTCTTTTTTTTTTTCTTTCCTTTTTCCCCTTTCCTCCGCTGCTTTTCTTTCCCGCTTCTCTGCACCCCGTGTCCAAGGTGTGGACCCACCAGGGAAGGCGATTTTGCAGACTTGCACGGGACCTGCGGAGCAGTGGGTCCCTTGGCACAGACAAGGTCGTGTGATCCAAAATCAGTTGTGGTTTCAAGGTGCGGGAGTGAAGCAACAAGCGGGGACTTGGGCAGAAATCAATCCGGCATCTGCGCCTGCCCGGCTGTGACAGGCTGCCAACCGGGAGGCGGGAAAGAGCCTCTCTCTGTGTAGAGGCTCTCTCTGGGAAGGAGGTCTGGGGGCAGACATCTTGCTCTGACCTGACTTCCTCAGCAGCTGAAAAAGGACGTAAAAGAACAACACTCCCCCATCAGAGAATGGTAACCTGACAACCTGGTTACCATTGAGACCACTCTGTAGCAAGGGGGCGGAGAGACGCAGCCCAGGTAGACGGGACTGAAAACAGCGCAGCAGGCCCCGCCCCCAGAAAGCAAGCCAGAAGCTCTGGAGCAAAGCACTCAAATTGTAAAACCCCAACATCGGGGGGAAAGGCAATTTATTAAACTCCTGGTACTGACTACAAGTACCAAAAGCACTACACTTTACTGATACAGTTTTCCACCTTATTTGCTTTTTTAACTTTTTTCTATTTTTACTTTTAAAGCTTCGATTTTAAACTTAAAAATGCATTCTCACGGTTTTTCTTCTTTCAATTTTTAACCCACTTTTTATCACAACGTGATACTCAATACAACACCCCGTAACATTTTTTTTACCTTGAAATTTTTTCAAACACATTCCTGTATTTTCTGCTGTTGTTGTTGCCTCTTGTTTCCATTTTCTCTGTTTTTCCCTTTCTTCTCTCTTCTTTCCTTTATTTTCTCTTTTACATATACATGTAGTTATAAGCTTTAAGTCAATCCCACATCCCTATTCAATACTACCCCTATATACAACCAGTTCTAATCTCCCTATATCTTTAGAAAGTGGGCTCCTCCAACAATAAAAACAAGACAAACTCGGGAGGATCTGAAATGCATTCTCTGCCCACAAGGAGTGTCTGCCCTCACCTTCCCACTCTAATCTGTCAGTGTTTCTGTGTAATTGGCTTTGCTTTTGTATTATATAAATACTGGTCTTGGGGGTCATATAGGTTGGGCTTCGCTTTTTGATCTCTTCATTTACCCTCGACAGCCCTCTTCTTTACCCTGTAACCATTTTGTACCATATAAATCCTACCACTGGGCCCCACTCTGTCAGGGGTTTCTTTTCTTGCTTCCTCTCTTCCGTTTTCTTTTTTCTTTCTCCTTCCTTTTCGGTGGTGAATTCTGGTTGCTCCAAAACATTCCAGTGACCAATCCACCTAGATACTGGCTGATATATTTAGCTATACACCCCCTCAACCACTCCTCGTCACAATGACTCGGGGGAGAAACATCCAACAGAAGAAGAACCCTGAGACTGCAACCCCGGTCACAGAATTACTGGAAATGAACATAAACAATATGACAGAAATGGAATTCAGGGCAGCAATCGTCCAAGCAATGGCTAATTTAGAAAAGAACATTAGTCTCAAGGTGGAAGCCATAGTGACAAAAGTGAAAGCTGAAGTTAGAAAGGCTGCTGATGAGATGCAATCTAATTTAAATATGCTAACAGCCAGAGTAGGTGAAGCTGAAGATCGTATCAGTGATTTTTTTTTTTTAAAGATTTTATTTATTTATTTGACAGAGAGAAACACAGCTAGAGAGGGAACACAAGCAGGGGGAGTGAGAGAGGGAGAAGCAGACTTCCCGCCGAGCAGGGAGCACGATGTGGGACTTGATCCCGGGTCTCTGGGATCATGACCTGAGCCAAAGGCAGTCGCTTAACCAACTGAGCCACCCAGGCGCCCCACGTATCAGTGATTTAGAAGACAGATGGATTAACAAGGAGGAGCAAGAGAAGTCTTGGAGCAAACAGCTAAAATCAAAATAAGGGAAATAAATGATGCCATGAAACGCTCCAATATCAGAATTATTGGAATCCCCAAAGGAGTTGAGAGAGAGAAGCCTAGAAGATATTGTTGAACAAATCATGAATGAAAATTTCCCAAATCTGGGGAATGAAACAAATGTTCATGTCCTAGAAACAGAGAGGACACCCACCAAGATCAATGAGGCCAGAAAAACCTCCAAGCACATAATTGTGAAATTCGCAAATCATAAAACCAGAGAATATGTCTTAAGGGCAGCTAGGGGAAAGCGATCCCTTACCTATAGAGGGAGAACCATCAGAATAACGTCAGACCTTTCCACAGAAACCTGGCAAGCCAGAAAGGGCTGGCAAGACATATTCAGGAAATTACATGACAAAAATATGCAATCAAGGATAATGTATCCAGCAAGGTTGACATTCAAAATGGAAGGAGCAATAAAGAGCTTCCAGGACCGCCAAGGTCTAAAAGATTATGCAACCACCAAGCCAGCACTACAAGAAATACTAAGAGGGGTTCTATAGAGCAGAAACAAACCCAAGAGTGACACAAAACAGAAAAATACAGAGGTAATCTATAGAAACATGAACTCCACAGGCAACATGATGTCAATACAAATGTATCTATCAATAATAACTCTCAATGTGAATGGCCTAAATGCTCCAATAAAAAGACACAAGAGTTGCAGACTGGATAAAACGACAGGACCCATCCATATGCTGTTTACAAGAGACTCATCTTGAATCTAAAGACACGTCCAGATTGAAAGTGAGGGGATGGAAAACCATCTTTCATGACAACGGACCCCAAAAGAAAGTGGGGGTAGCGATTCTCATATCAGACAAATTGGATTTTAGTCTAAAGACCGTAGTCAGAGACACAGAAGGACACTACATCATTCTTAAAGGGTCTATACATCAAGAAGATCTAACAATTGTAAATATTTATGCTCCCAACAGGGGAGCACCCAACTACCTAAGCCAACTGTTAAACAAAATAAAGAATCATACTGATGTGAATACATTAATTGTAGGAGATCTTAACACACCACTCTCAGCGATGGACAGATCATCTAAACAGAAAATCAACAAAGAATCAAGAGCCTTGAATGACACACTGTACCAGACGGATCTCATAGATATATTCAGAACATTCCACCCTAAAACAGCAGAATACTCATTCTTTGCGAGTGCACATGGAACATTCTCCAGAATAGACCACATACTAGGCCACAAATCAGGGCTCAACCAATACCAGAAGATTAAAATTATTCCCTGCATATTCTCTGACCACAATGCCGTGAAACTGGAACTCAACCACCATAAAAAGTTCAGGAGAAAATCAAACACTTGGAAGCTAAGGCGATCCTGCTCAAGAATATGTGCATCAACCAAGAAATCAAAGAAGAACTGAAACACTTCATGGAAACCAATGAGAATGAAGATACATCGATCCAAAACCTTTGGAACACAGCAAAGGCAGTCCTAAGGGGTAAATTCATAGCCATCCGAGCCTCACTCAAATAATTGAAAAATCCCAAATACATCAACTCTCATTACACCTTAAAGAACTGGAAAATCAACAAAAAATTAAACCAACCCCCCCCCACAAGACAGGAAATAATAAGGATTAGAGCAGAGATGAATGAATCAGAAACTAGAGATACAGTAGAACACATCAACAAAACTAGAAGCTGGTTCTTTGAAAGAATCATTAAGATCGATAAACCACTGGCCAAACTAATCCAAAAGAAAAGGGAGAAGACCCGGGGCGCCTGGGTGGCTCAGCTGGTTGAACGACTACCTTCAGCTCAGGTCATGATCCCGGAGACCCAGGATCGAGTCCCACGTCGGGCTCCCTGCTCGGCGGGAAGCCTGCTTCTCCCTCTCTCACTCTCCCTGCTTATGTTCCCTCTCTGGCTATGCATCTCTCTGTCAAATAAATAAAATATTAAAAAAAAAAAAAGAAAAGAAAAGGGAGAAGACCCAAATTAATAAAATTATGAATGAAAGGGGAGAGATCACAACTAACACCAAGGAAATAGAAACAATCATCAAAAATTACTATCAACAATTATATGCCAATATGTTTAACAACCTAGAGGAGATGAATACATTCCTAGAAACCTATAAACTACCAAGACTGAAACAGGAAGACATTGACAATTTGAATAGACCTATATCTAGTAACAAGACTGAAGCAGTGATCAAAAACCTCCCCAAAAACAAGAGTCCAGGACCAGACGGACTCCCTGGGGAATTCTACCAAACATTCAAAGAAGAAATAACACCTATTCTCCTGAAGTTCTTTCAAAAAATAGAAACGGAAGGAAAACTTCCAGACTCCTTCTATGAAGCCAGCATCACTCTAATCCCCAAACCAGACAAAGACCCCATCAAAAAGGAGAACTTCAGATCAATATCGCCAATGAATATGGATGCCAAGATTCTCAACAAGATCCTTGCAAACAGGATCCAACAATACCTTAAAAAGATTATCCACCATGACCAGGTGGGTTTTATCCCAGGGATGCAAGGGTGGTTCAACATTCGCAAAACAATCAACGTGATAGAACAAATCAATAAGAGAAGAGAAAAGAACCATATGATACTCTCAATTGATGCAGAAAATGCATTTGACAAAATATAACATCAGTTCCTGATCAAAACTCTTCAAAGTATAGGGATAGAGAGAACATACCTCGACCTCATAAAATCTATCTATGAAAAACCCACAGTGAATATCATTCTCAATGGGGAAAAACTGACAGCCTTTCCTCTGAGATCAGGAACAAGACAAGGATGCCCACTGTCACCACTACTGTTCAACATAGTGTTAGAAGTCCTAGCAACAGCAATCAGACAACAGAAAGAAATAAAAGGTATCCAGCTTGGGAAAGAGGAAGTCAAACTCTCTCTCTTTGCAGATGACATGATACTCTATGTGGAAAACCCAAAAGACCCTACCCCCAAACTACTAAAACTCATACAACAATTCGGTAATGTTGCAGGATACAAAATCAATGCGCAGAAATCAGTTGCATTCTTATACACTAAAAATGAAAAAATAGAAAGGGAAATCAGTGAATCGATTCCATTTACTATAGCACCAAAGACTATAAGATCCTTAGGAATAAACCTAACCAAAGAAGTCAAGGATCTGTACTCGAGGAACTACAGAACACTCATGAACGAAATTGAAGAAGACACAAAAAGATGGAAGAGCATTGCATGCTCATGGATCGGAAGAATAAACATTATCAAAATGTCTATACTGCCCAGAGCAATCTATACTTTCAATGCCATTCTGATCAAAATTCCACCAACATACTTCAAAACGTTGGAACAAACAATCCTAAAATTTATATGGAACCAAAAAAGACCCCGAATCGCTAAGGAATTGCTGAAGAAGAAAAGCAAAGCTGGGGGCATCTCATTACCTGACTTCAGGCTTTATTACAAAGCTGTGATTACCAAGACAACCTGGTACTGGCACAAAAACAGAGAAATAGACCAATGGAACAGAGTGGAGAGTCCAGATATGGACCCACAAGTCTATGGTCAAATCATCTTTGACAAAGCACGAAAAAATATCCAGTGGAAAAAAGACAGTCTCTTCAATAAATGGTGCTGGGAAAATTGGACAGCTACGTATAGAAGAAGGAAACTAGACCATTCTCTTACACCACACACAAAGGCAAACTCGAAATGGATGAAAAACCTCAACGTGAGGCAGGAATCCATCAAACCCCTGGAGGAGAACATAGGCAGTAACCTCTTTGACATCGGCCACAGCAGCTTCTTTAAAGACACGTCTCCAAAAGCAAAGGAGACAAAAGCAAAAATGAACTTCTGGGACTTCATCAAAATAAAAAGCTTCTGTACAGCAAAGGAAACAGTCAACAAAACAAAGAGGCAACCCACGGAATGGGAGAAGATATTTGCAAATGACACTACAGACAAAGGGCTGGTATCCAAGATCTATAAAGAACTACTCAAACTCAACATCCAAAAAGAAGATGAACACATCAAAAAATGGACAAGAGACATGAAGAGGCACTTCTCCGTAGAAGATATACAAACGGCTAACAGGCTGCGGAGAAAGGGGAACCCTCTCACACACTGTTGGTGGGAATGTAAACTGGTGCAGCCGCTTTGGAAAACAGTGTGGAGATTCCTTAAAAAAATTAAAAATAGAGCTACCCTATGACCCTGCAATTGCACTACTGGGCATTTACCCCAAAGATACAGATGTAGTGAAAAGAAGGGCCATATGTACCCCAATGTTCATCGCAGCAATGTCCACAATCGCCAAACTGTGGAAAGAGCCAAGGTGCCCATCAACAGATGAATGGATAAAGAAGATGTGGTACATATATACAATGGAATACTATGCCTCCATCAGAAAGGATGAATATCCAACTTTTGTAGCAACATGGACTGGATTGGAAGAGATTATGTTGAGTGGAATAAGCCAACTAGACAAAGTCAAGTATCACATGGTTTCACTTACTTGCGGTGCATGAGGGGTAACCTGGAGGACAGTGGGAGAAGGAAAGTAAATGGGAAGTAGGGTAATCCAGGGAGAGAGACGAAACAACATAGACTTTGGGCACAGAAACAAACTGAGGGACTTGGAGGGAGGGGGGTGGGGGCATGGGAGAGCCTGGCGGTGGGTACTGGGGGCACCCATTGCATGGAGCACTGGGTGTGGGGAATGGGGAATGAATCTTGGAACACTGGAAAAAAAAATTTTAAGTAACAATAAAAATAAATAAATAAATAAGTGAAAAAAATATAACTATCCTGGGGAGGGGATGGGGGGATGGGTGAGCCTGGTGGTGGGTATTGAGGGTATTGCATGTAGCACTGGGTGTGAAGCATAAACAATGAATCTTGGAACACTGAAAAAACAAAATTTAAAGACATATATAACTATCCTGGTTTTTATACTAAACACTAAGTGTACATGCAAAAACATACCATCTTTTTTTTTTAATAGATATATTTTCAACCCTTTTTTCTTAAGAAAAGGAGATGGGAGGAGGGGCAGAGGGAAGGGGAGAGAGAGAATCTTAAGCGGGTTCCACACCCAACAGAGCCAAATGCAGGGCTTGAGCTCAACAACCCTGAGATCATGCCCTGAGACAAAAATCAAGAGTCAGACACTTAACCAACCAAGCCACCCAAGCACCCCTGTTTTTCAAGTCTTTTAATCTACAAATCTCCCTTCATCCCTTTTTCTTACAATGTGTTGAAAACAATAGGCCATTTAACCTATAAAATTTCCCAGGATTTTGCTGATGCACATGCATGCTACCTATTTTTAACAGCTGTACATTCTTACATATCAACTGAGTCAGTCCCCTACTGATAAACACTGAGTAATTTTCAATTTTTGCTATTACAGGGATGCAGGAGTATTTTTTTTTATGCAAAAGAAAATTTTTTTTGACTTTAAATTTATTTCATTTTGTCAGTGTTCCAAGATTCATTGCCCATGCCCCACACAGTGCTCCACGCAATACATACCCTCAGTACTCACCACCAGGTTCTTCGATCCCCCCACCCCCTCCCTCCAAGTCCCTCAGTTTGTTTCTGTGTCCAAAGTCTCTCATGTTTCGTTTCTCTCCCTGAATTACCCTACTTCCCATTTCCTTTCCTTCTCCTACTGTCTTCTATATTACCCTTATGCACCCCAAGTAAGTGAAACCATGTGATACTTGACTTTTTCTACTTGACTTATTTCACTCAGCATAATCTCCTCCAATCCAGTCCATGTTGCTACAAAAGTTGGATACTCATCCTTTCTGATGGAGGCGTAGTATTCCATTGTATATATGTACCACATCTTCTTTATGCATTCAGATGTAGTGAAAAGAAGGGCCATATGTACCCCAGTGTTCATAGCAGCAATGGCCACAATTGCCAAACTGTGGAAAGAACCAAGGTGCCCTTCAACAGATGGATGCAGGAATATTTTTAGGCATGGATCTCCAAGAACTTAAGCCAAGTGTTTTTGTAGGACATTTACAGAGACGGTCAGACTTTGAGAAAGTATAATCCAGAATCTCCTGTTAATGTCCTAGAATGGTGTTGTGCCCAAATTCCGAGACCCCCCAAAGACGACCACCAGAGTCCAGAGTCAAAGCCAAACAGCAAGGGTCGTTTATTGCGAGTTCGAACCCGGACCTCCACGCACTCGTTAACAGTGACACTAAGAGGCCCCGAGCATACTTTCAGTACAGCTTTTATAGGCAAGGACAAACAAGTTACAGAGAAGTTGGGTGAGATAACATTTTGACCCCCTCACACACACCCACACACATACGCACATATTCCAGGAACTGAAGATGCACAAATGGTTCCTTGACTTAACTGCCCTCATTTGGTAAACACAGCCTTGTAAAGGCATGAATCACCAGAGGGTCTTAGATATGTAGAGGCCTAAATCATCAGGGAGTTTCAGAGCTTGTTATGGTGGCCTTGAAGCTAAGCAGGCCCTAACAGTGGACATGAATAGATTTTTTGTTCCTCCCTGAAAAAATTCATGGCCTTCTCAAAACCTAGAAACAACTTTAGTGCACTAATCAAAATTATTCACCTATCAACAGATGAATGGATAAAAAAGATATGTGCGCGCGC